>JAWWEE010000075.1:2703673-2736886 GCA_035221455.1 Xenops minutus | reverse complement strand
CCCACTCCACGCTCCCCCAAGGAGTCCTTACCCCCGTGGATGACCTGGGGTGGATTTATGCTCCGAGAATAAAGGCCGGACCTTCAGAGCCAGAGTTTGCCCCCCGTGCCCCTCGCAGGGGCAGCTCCTGAGCCTCGTGTTGCTGACACAGCCAACTGTTCTCCCAGCCCTGACCTGTGCCAGTCCCTCGGTGTCACCCCCGTGACAAGGGCTGACTCAGCCCTGGCAGAGTGTCCTGCCAGGCAGAGTTGGGTCCCCTCCCATCCCACAGGGGCTTGGAAAGGCCGTGCCTCACCCTCCAGCCTGGCTGGGCTCACACCCTTGGCAGAGGTTTGGCATTGCAGCAGCTCCTCTGGTGCTGGACGTGGTAATTCAGAGCAGCCTGAGCTGGGCTCAGGCTCCAGCAATGGAGCTGGGGTTCCTCCAAGGGATATGTTTGTTCCTGGTTTAAAAATATCGATTCTTGACTTGAAAACTTTAATAACTGGGGTGGCAGATGAGCACTATAAAAAAGGACTCGTATTTCAGGGCATGCCATAACTATAAATATATGCCATAAATATACCTCCAGTTATGAGTTTCAACTTTGCTGCCCCTTAACCCTGTTCTTGTCCAGAAGTCTGGGCACTCTTCAGCTGCTTTTATGTGCCGTGAATTTTTTGACAACAATATTTAGGTTTTCTTTTTTTTTTTATTTCAATTTGTGCTTTCTAAGAATGTTGTTTCTCCCTCACTGATGCCTTATCCTGAATTTGCTATCTCAGTAAAGATGATAAATTCGTTTTTACAGGCTCACAGCTTTTGTGCTCAAGTCCTTTGCTCAGTCTCGTGGGTTTATCTTCATTGACCCAAAAGAACTGACAGCTGCCAAAGACTGGATCATCCAGCACCAGAAAGAAGATGGTTCTTTCCCTGCTATGGGCAGGATTCTAAATAAAGACATCCAGGTAAAGACCAGGCAGGGTCAAAATCATGCAATAGGCCCAGCTTTAAAGTTACTTTCAGAGCATGTGAAGTGGTGCAGAAATTAGCACTTGAGTGGCTGCAGGAACCAGAATCTCAGCTGAAAAAGGTCTGTGTGGTGTCCCCAAAAAGGATGTCAGGTCTTACAAAACAGCTGGGTCACCTTCAGAGTGTCCTCAGGCCCTGCCAGGGTCAGCTGGTCCTGGCTCCAGCCATGGTTGGGTTGGGTTGGGTTCCTAAATTCCCCATTCCTTATGGGCAAGAGGAAAGAAATTCTGTGATGCCTCAGCTCCAACTCTAGTGTTAACACATTCTGTGTCTTGCTTTGAGAATCCTTTTATCCAGTGTCCTTTCCTCTAGTTTTCATCCAGTTGTTTGCCCTTCCAGGGTGGAATCCATGGCAAGATCTCCCTGACAGCTTATGTGGTTGCATCTCTTCTGGAAACAGGGGTCACTTCTGAGGTAACAAAAACTCACTTAAAACAGCTCTCACATGTTACAGATTCTAAAAGAAAACCTCTTTATTCTGTTTTTAAACTTCACTTTACTGCTGTTTGCTTTCAAAGGCTTGGTAGGGTGGCAGCATCCAGGTAACAGAGGCTGCTGCAAAGCCTGGAGGTTATTCCAAAGTTAGGTTATCCAAGGTGATCTCCCACCCCTCTCCCATCAGCTCCTGATTATTGCACCAGAGCAAACCCTGCCCTGCAGCCCCAGCCCTCCAGCTCCCCCCGAAACGACTGCAAGAAGTCTTTTCTGCCTTGTGGCTTCCAGGGGTGCTCTCAGCTCTGCAGATCCTGGGTCCTTGCCTGGAGAGGCTCAGCAAGGCTGGCTTAGTGCAAAGAGCAGCTGAACTGGGGGATCCAGGGAACTCCTGTGGGCTGGCTTGGCTGCAGAGCCCAAAAAGCTACTGGTGTGGATTCCAGTGGCTTGGGAGAGCTGCACTCCTGCAAGTGCTGGACTGAGGGCTCTGCAGAGAAGTCCTGCTCCTCTTTGCAGTGAGACAGACCAGGAGCACTAGAGAACATGCAGGAATGTGCAATTCCACTGCATGGATTCTGAAGTAGGAAAAAAACCCCCAAAACTTCCAGTGCCACTGGTGTTTTAGAGATTCCTTCTTGAAACTGGTGGTAAAAACCAGCATTCCTCTCTGCTGGGTTTTGCCTGCAAGCAGTTCCACCAGGATGGAGATGCTCAGACAGGACCATAATTAGACATTCCCACTAATTATGACTGGGAAAGTGTCCCCTGAGGAAACCACAGATGGGATTCTTCCCTTGCTCTCCAGCAGCCCAGGGACAGGGGGTGGTGGCAATGAGGACATGGGGAGGATGAAAGGAGGAGCTGCAGTGAGTGTTGCAGCGTCTCCTGGAGATCTGCACTCACACAAAAGGATTGTCCACTGAGGCACAACCCTGGTGGGTTGGGGAGGTGTTGAAAGAGCCCCTGCAAACCACAGTGTGTGTTCAGGGCTCTGATAAGCTCACCCTCCTGGTGTGGAGCCTGAAGGCAGAGCTCTCTGCTGCTGCAGGCAGGTGCCCCCTGCTCTAGTTGGGCTGGAAGGGTCTCAAGCTCATTAAAGGTTTGGAAAATCCCCCAGTGCTCCCAGAGGAACTTCCCCCTGCCCTCCAGGGTCCCCTGGGCACTGATGTGATGCTCTCCCTGGGCTGCTGGGTCAAAGCAGCCCCAGCATTCCTGCTTGCATTTTCTGTGGGTCTAATGGTTTTCCTCGAGGAGGTTTGTGAGTGTTCCTAATGATCTGAGCTAGGAAACGAGGAAGGGGAAGGTTAGTGCCACAGGGAAATCAAAGGAAACCAAATTACATCAAGTCCAATTAAATTGTTTCTATAAATTATCAGAGCCACGTTCCTGCATGGTGAGGTCATTGAGGGAGTTAATAAAACATGTTTGTTGGCTGCAGGGACCCCTGGGAGCCTTGGCCTTTATTATCCTCTGGCGTCTGCCAGGCGCTCTGCAGTGTCAGGAGCACAAGCAAAGCCACAGCAGAGGGCTGGCCTGGGCTCTTCATGTGCCTGGCACGGCCAGGGGGCTCCTGCAGCTCCAGGAGGCAGAAAGGGCATCTCACTGTCAGTCTGGGTGGTTCCTGCTCTGCTCTTTGCTCCTTTTCTTGAGTCTGTGATGAGTGGCAAAGGGGAAGTGTCAGTGCTATTCTGCAGAGAGCAAAATGCATCTCCCCTGGTTTAGTGTGGGGGGTTTTTTTGGTGTTTGCTTTTTGTTTGGTTGGGGTTTTGGTTTATTTCTGTTATTAATGGACACGATGGGTAATAAAGTGATTCTAACTCCTGAGACATAGAGGCTGTGCTAACACGCCTGGGCTCCTTTCCCCCTGAACACAGGAAGAAAAAAGAGCTGTTGACAAAGCCAAACACTTCTTGGAGTGCCACCTGTACTCGGCAGAGGATCCCTACACCACTGCCCTGAGCGCCTACGCCCTGAGCCTGCTGCACAGCCCCTCGGCGGGCGCCGCGCTGCGCAGGATGAACAGCATGGCCATCACCCAGGGTAGGGAGCTCCGGGGCAGCCCTGCTCCCTCAGCCCTCTGGCAGGAGCACACAAACCCAGGCTGAACCAGGTCCTTCCCCCAGAGGGTGGTGGGCACTGCCCAGGCTCCCCAGGGCAGTGGGCACAGCCCCAAGGCTGCCAGAGCTCCAGGAGGGTTGGGATGATCCTCTGGGGGACAGGGGGTGACTCTTGGGGTGTCTGTGCAGGGCTGGGTGACCCTTGTGTGTCCCTTCCAACCCAGCACATTCTGTGGGTGCTCTGTTGGAGTTCCTGGAGAGGATGGAGCCCCTGAGATGGTTCCTCACAGCAGTTTCCCTTTGTGCTGGGACCTCAGTGCCACCGGTGCCCAGGGCAGACACGGGTAGCAGAGGCTCTACTGTGCCTCTCCTGTAACTGCTCCTGGTCCCACGTGGTTTATCTGAATCCAAAAATCACCCAATTTGTTGCATTGAGTTGTCTGTAATTCAAAGGGAGCCTCTTGCCCAGGGACTGCTCACCCAGCAGTTCAGGGCATGGATGGAGCCAGGTCCAGAGTGGAAGGTGACTCTTGCCACCCCCAGAGATAACAAACCTATATCCTGCTCTGATAACAAACCTATACCCTGCTCTGATAACAAACCTATACTCTGCTCTGATAACAAACCTATACTCTGCTCTGATAACAAACCTATACCCTGCTCTGATAACAAACCCATTCCACTGTCCCTTTCCAGATGGCTTCACACACTGGAGCCTCACAGGAACTCTGGTTACTGACGAAGATGCTTTCATGGGGTTTAATGATGGACTCTCTCAATCAGGTACTGCAGAGACAGAGACAAAGGGAAGGGCTGCAGCCCCACCCCACTGGCTGCATTGAATTGGTTTTGTAGTACAGAGTATTCTGGAATTGTCAGGGCAGGGCCAGGTGAAAGGAAAGCTCACAAAAAGCAGGTCATGTTCTGCTGAAAGAACAAATGGGACAGAGCAGCACATGGGCCAGAGAGAAGGGGCTTTTCAGCCCCAGCTGTCCTGCCAGGCTTCACTCCAGTTTCACAAAGGCAGAGGAGGGAGAGCCATATGGGATTCCACCAGGGAGGAATCATTTGAAATGGAAATCTGTCAGAAGTCAAATACATTTAATTTCAGAGCCTTTGTATTTTCAAATGGACGAAGGACTGTATCAGCAGCCACTGACACTTCAGCTGGCAAAGCCACAGCACAGCTGGATGATGCTGTCACTTCCAAGTCACTTCAAGGCTCTGGATAGGATGTAGGGGCAGCAAAGCTCAGGAGGGATGTGGCTGGGTACTGGATGGAGCTCTCAGGACAGGGATGCAGGAGGGGCAGCAGCAAAGAAGAACTGGAGTGGGAGGTCAGTTCCTTGTGGGATACAATGAAGGAGAAGGAAGGCATGGAGGAAAGCTCCTGCTGGAAACACACACACCTTTGGGAGGGGATGCATCTTGGGGGCAGATGTGGTTTTGCTTACTGTGTTTACTTCTACAGACTTAATTCTGTTTTATTTTTATTTAATGAATGTTGTTACAACTACCTCTAGATCTGTCTAGATTATCACTTCTAGGTGATTCTGATTTTTTTTTTTTTTAATCCCTCCCCTTTCAGTTGTTTCTGCAGAGGTAGAAATGACATCCTATGCCCTTCTGACATACACACTCCTGGGAGACGTGGCCTCTGCACTCCCCGTGGTCAAATGGCTCTCCCAGCAAAGGAATGCCCTGGGAGGATTCTCATCTACTCAGGTGGGCTGCTCTGGAACTACAGGTAGCTTTGCTGCACTATCAGTTGGTTCAGGAATGCAGAGTTTCCACCCAGAGCCCAGACACAAATTGTTTGTGTTCTGGGAAGAAGAAAAACTTTCCCAGACTGGCAATTTGGAAGGAACCCAGACTTTGTCCTTATAGATGCCTTTTGGCAGGAAAAGGGAGCCAAACCTGGCATTTGTTTTGCCATCTGCATTGAGGGAGGTTCTGCTGGTGGCTATAGAGCACAACTGTGCTCCTGTGTTCTTCACTGTTTGACCTGTCCCCCTCCTGCCCCCCAGGACACCTGTGTGGCCCTGCAGGCTCTGGCTGAGTATGCCATCCTCTCTTATGTTGGAGGAGTCAACCTGACCATTTCCTTGGCTTCTACTAATCTGGACTACCAGGAGACATTTGAGCTTAACAAGATGAATAAAAAAGTCCTCCAGACTGCAGTGGTAGGTGGTTTTGTATTTGTGTGGCCAAATTTTTTTAAGCAATCCTTGTGAGCTGGGTTTGAATGAGGACTTGGATCAGGAATGGTGAAAGCACAAGTTAAACCCAGAAGTCTGGGGACTTTCTGGGGGTTTATGGCTGGCTTCTGCTATGAAGGAGGCAGCACTCAAAATTAAAGGCATTTTTCACCCTAACTAATGCCTGAGGCTTGTTTTGTGCTGCTGCTTTTTTTCTGCCATTGTAAGAGCAGAAAAGCCTGAGCCACAGTCACTTCACTCCTGCAGTCTCCTTTATAACCATAATGATATTTGTCCAGGATAAAGCTAAACTGACATTAATTCCCATTCTGTCTGAACTGTGGATTCTCCCCAGATCCCCAGCATTCCCACGGGGCTGTTTGTGAGTGCCAAAGGTGAAGGCTGCTGTCTGATGCAGGTAAGGCTGCCATGGGCCTGTGGAAATGTGGGAGCAGATGGTCTCTGAACTCACAGTCACTTTTGTATAACCCCAGCGTGCTACAAGGAGGGAGTCACAGCTGGAATTCCACTCAGAGTAATGTCACAGCTGGAATTCCACTCAGAGTAATGTCACAGCTGGAATTCCTCTGAGAGTAATGTCACAGCTGGCATTCCACTCAGAGTAATGTCACAGCTGGAATTCCACTCAGAGTAATGTCACACCTGGAATTCCTCTCAGAGTAATGTCACAGCTGGAATTCCACTCAGAGTACTGTCACAGCTGGAATTCCTCTGAGAGCAATGTCACCCCTGGAATTCCTCTGAGAGCAATGTCACAGCTGGAATTCCTCTGAGAGCAATGTCACCCCTGGAATTCCTCTGAGAGCAATGTCAGCCCTGGAATTCCTCTGAGAGCAATGTCACAGCTGGAATTCCTCTCCATGGTGGAGTGGGGTGGATCACTCTGATTCAGCTCCACCTCAGTATAACAGGGTGGTGAAGCCTCTGCTCTCCCATTCCCCCTCTTTGAAGAAACCTGGTGTTCATTCTGGCCTTCAGGGACTGTTTGTAGGTGCTGGGCTCTAACACTGCCTTGTGGTTCCCCCCTTCCTGCTGCAGATCGACGTCACTTACAACGTCCCTGACCCTATAGCCAAGCCAGCCTTCCAGCTCCTGGTGAACCTGAAGGAGCCCAAGTCCGAGCAGCATGTCCAGGCTGCCAACCCTGTGCTCTCCAGCTCCCCAGAGCAGACCCACCCTGCAGCCCCCAACAGGGACAGGGCTCTGGGGGATGATGAGGACCCTGCGTCAGACCAGGACCATCGGGAGTACAAAGTCATCCTGGAGACGTGCACGAGGTAGGAGGTGCCACTGCTGTTCCCACGAGGACTTTGGGTGTGCTGATCACCAGCTCTGTGCCAGCACAGGGAGCCCCCCAGGGTGAGAGGACTTTGAAGCATCACTGTGGGTTTAGGACAGTCACTGCATGGTCGTTCCTGAGCGTGGCTTGGATCACTTCAGTGCCAAGTGTGTGTCAAACACAGGGAACTAAAAACAATTGGGGTTTTGGTCACTGAGTTTCATTATTGCCTCTCCAAACCATGACCATGACAAGTGGAATTTCATTGGCTTGTATGAAAGAAAAGCAAAAGTCCTGGGTTATTTTCTCTGTCTTCATTAACAGGCTTACCTTAGAAGCCTCAGAGAGAAGGTAAATTCAACTGATTAACTAATATCCTAATTGTGTCAATAGTTCTATAAATATTATTGGCTTTAGTATTTGAGTTCCTTAGTCTTCAGTTTTGGACACCAAACACCTGGCAGAGGATGCTTGTTGCCATGGTAGGAAATGGGAGCCTCTGGGAAAGGCAAAATACACAGATATTTGTTAATAAGCTTTCAAAAGCTCCCTCCTTATCTCCTTGTTCCCTGTTTTAAAGGTGACATGATCCAGCATTTTCATTCCTGGCTCTCAAAGCGCTTTGCAAAGGCTCGAGCAGTTCTGTCTCATTTTGTAGGCTGGGAAACTCAGGTTATGGTGAGAAAATAGCTGGGCTGCAGACAAAGAGCAGCAAGAAGGATTTCTGAGCAGTATTCAAGGCTTTGCTTGGCACTGCTGCAGCAGGCAGGGCTCGCTGCTCAATTTACAGAATGTGTGGGGGTCTAAGGAGGTTGTGGAAATTTGGCCCAGGCAGGGAAAGCCACCATCAAGGTAAATAAGGAGGGCTCACACCACCCTACTGTAGAACAAGAATTCCCAAGAAATCCCTACCTAATCTTCTATTTGTGACTGGGAATGTGGCAAGGGGTGGGGGAGCAGCTCCACCAACCTCACCCAAAAGCCAGGTGAAGGGCTCAGGTGTGGCTCATGGGGATGGGAACCTCTGGCTCCCCCAGCACTTCCATGGAATCCTCTGGCTCCCCTGCCAGTTTGTGTCCTTCCACCCTCCCAGGCACTGCAGTCCTGGGTTTCTGCATTTCTCCAGGCACAGAGGGGTCCCTGTGTTCCCTGGCACCCACCTGCCCTGGTTTCTGCATTTCTCCAGGCACAGAGGGGTCCCTGTGTTCCCTGGCACCCACCTGCCCCTTGCCCACGAGGCTGTGCCATGGCAGAGCTTTCCCTCCCAATGCCACGAGCTTGGGAAATCCTTGGCCAGGCATTTTCGGTCGAGCTGAATTTTTCCTCCCTCCACTAAGAACAGCCAGAGAGGAGCAGCTCGATCTCATCATGCAAGAGTTTACCAGGGTCAGCAATAGTTGTGTGTAATTGTGTAATAACACAATATCACTGTGTGACCCCTTCTCCCCCTGCCCAAGCTCTCAGCCCGTTTTGGGGAAGGGTCAGGCTTATAAAATCTTGTCTTATCAGTGCCTGGAAGATTTCTGTGGCTGAGGAGGCCGCCCTGCACCAGCACAACCTCTCTGCTGATATTTCTGAAACTTCTGCCCAGGGAATTGCTGGAGCAAAGACAGAAACTTGAGAGGAAGCCCAGTGCGAGGAGATGGATGGCTTGGAAAGAAAACAAAAGCAAATGAAATCTTCCTTTCCTCCCCTTCTCCCTGTAATGATGCTCTCAGCTCCATCATCATCTTATGCAGGCAACATGAAGAGAGGAGTGTCATCTAAGGCTGACAATTTGAGCTGGGGGTGTTCTCAGAGTGTAATGAAGTGTTGTCATGCTCATGAGGTCCTTGGGGTGCCTTTGAGGGGTCAGGGAGAGCACAGGGCTGTGATGTGTAACAGAGAAGGGGGGAAAGGCAGGCAAAGGGATGCTGTGATTTATTAGGGAGGATGGAGTGTGGAGTTAGGTCGGAATTAGCAAGGCTTAATGTCTCTGGGAGCCCTGGAGAGCCTCAGCCAGGGCCAGCTGGCTCTGTCCCCAGGCCACCTCATGCTACTGTGGGCGTGGGCTGGGGTGGGGTGTTCCAGCTCAGCCAGCTCACCCACCCACCCACCCACCCTCGGCTGGGGGGGCTCCAGAGAGAGGGGCTCCAGCTCCGAGCTGCCAGACTGGGTGCTGGGAGCTGGGCACTGTGTTCCCAGTGCTGGGCAGCAGCCCAGGAGCCCCCTGAGTCCACCCTGCTGGTGGGGCACAGCAAACAGGGGAAGGGCCAGGGGGCAGAGCTGGGGGTGGCTGGGAGAGCAGAGGGAAGGAGGGATGTCCTGGGGTGAGCAGGATGTCGACTCCTCTGCCCTGCTGCAAAAATTGGAACCTTTGCAATGGCCCAAAGAGACTTTCTCTCCACCCCTTCCTGCGTGGGGGTTTTATGAGCCCCTCAGCAGGAACAACCCTGAATTTCAGTGGGTTTTCAAGTTTTTGTTAGTATTAGAGAAGGTGACGTGGGCAGTGAATTCTTCAACACCAGTAAGTACAGGGTGAGTTTGCAAAGATATTTTTCTCAGTGCCAATTAGATGCTGGAGGGAAATGGCCTTTACTAAACCCCAGGACTGAATGACTCTGGTGTTGGGAAGTAACATTCCTCTTCCACCACAGTCCATCTGCAGCCTGCACTTAGGAAAGAACAGGAGTTTTCTCTTCTCCAGGGATTTATTTCCTTTTACCAAGTGCCTTTTCTCAGTGACTAACTGAAAAAGAAAGCAAGCAGCCCCCCAGGTGACACCCTTCTTTTCTGCTTCCATTTGCCTGGACATCTCCAGCATCTCTGCCCTCTCTGAGTTGGGCATAATTTTATTGAATAAAAGCAGAAAAGAGGGTCTTGTAAACCCAAGCAAGCTGTGGCTTTGCACAAACCCTTCAAAGAAAAGTAGATCTTTTAACTAATCCTTTTCTTCCAATGTCCCTCTCAGTTGCTCTCCGTGCTGTCCAGTCGTTGTCTGGGACCCTGAGCGTGGGTTTGTCCTGCTTTTGTCCCCCTGGGCAGGTGGCTGCACTCAGGCTCCTCCAACATGGCAGTGCTGGAAGTGCCTCTGTTCTCGGGGTTCCGGGCGGATATCGAGAGCCTGGAGCAGGTGAGATGTTGGGCTGGAGCCCCAGGCATGGCTGGGGCTGGGACAGGGCTCTTTGGGGGGAGCCAAAAGCCATTTAATGTCAGAGCACTGCTGCAAGCATGGCATTGAAACGGGGGTGGGGGGCAGGAGACTTCACTTGTCCAGATTTATTGCCCTGACATGGGTACCCAGATGTTCTGGGCAGGGGCAACAGATGGCCCAGCAGGGCCAAGGAAGGCTCTCCCTGAGCCCAGGGATGCCCAAGGGCTCTGGCAAAGCTGAAGTGCAAATGTGCTCCAACAGGAGCTGTTTATGGCTGCTGAGTGGGCTGTGTTATCTCCAACATCTGGATCCCATTTCTTTGGAGGCTCCGTGTCTTGGAATTTTTTGCCCTTTTTCCTCTCTCTCTGCAAGAACATCATGTTTCCTGCAGCCAGGCTGGGGTGCACAGGATGTGCCTCGTGCCCAGCCAGGTCAGCTGTGCTGCTGAGCTCTGCTTGAGGGCTCTGGAAGCCTTGCCTTCCTTGCAGCTCACTTTGGGGAACATTGGCATTCACTGGGGGGGGTTATGCTGCAAATATTTTTTTTAAGGACTATTTGACTAGAGAGGTGTAAAATCTTTGCATCCTTGAGAACTGGCAAAGAGCTAAGAAGTATTTTGCTTCCAAAAGGTCTCTCCTGTTAATAACTTTATCTTCATTACACTGAGAAGGGGAGGGATTTGGGGAAAGAATTTTGGTGTAGAATCAGAGTGAAAACCAATTCAATTTGACATCCCAATTCAAGGAAAAGTGCATATTGCTTTGTGCTCTAGGATTTCACTTGATTTGGCTCATTTATGCTATCATATGTGTTATTTATATTATATTTATATTTTCTTGGAGAAAACAAGGCCAAAATGTCCCTCTGGTGGGGCTGGGAGTCCATGTCAGCAGCTGCTGTCAGAGGGTCTCCTGAGCTGTCCCTGAAGCCACAGGAACTCGTGCATTGGTCCCTGAGAAGGGATTGCCTCCTTTCAGTGTTAGGGAGCTGTGCTGGAATAGTGGGATGAGTGCTGGTCACATAGGAAATGATTCCTGTAAGGAGAAATACTGGAGTTGATGATCCCAGTTCACAAGCTGCAGTGCAGAGAGTCCTGTTTTCAAATGCAGCCATGTAAAAACATGCCCATTTTTATTTGCCTGGTGACCTGCTGAGTCTGAGACTCTCCCTCACATGCAACAAATGGAGCACCAAGCTGAGTGTGACTATCCAGGCTGGCCAAGGCCATGGCAGGAGTTCCCAGTATCCCTGGGGCAGGAGAGGAGGACAATGAGGTGAAGCTTTGGTTGCTGTTCCCTCTCCCCCTGCTGAAGGTGATGGAGTGGAAGTCTTTTGTATTGCTGTCTAAGAAGCTCTCTTTCATGGTCATTTATGTAAATAATGGCAGAAAAAATATGAGTAAAAAAACTTAGGACCAGAGAGCTCAGAATGGCAGAGGAGGAGAACAACAGGATGTCTTCATGGTCTGAAACCTGTGGAATGTTTTCTCAGCAGAGGAAAGGGGTTGAAAGGAAGAGCATGAGGGGGTTTTCCCTGCAGAAGAACAGGAACCAAATGCCCTTCTTACAGAACTGGGAGTTGCCATCCCCTGGGCAGTCCTGGCAGTCTCCTTGCCTGGGGTCAGCTGGAGGTTTCTAAGCTGAGGATCTGAGAAGCTGTCCCCTGTTCCTGGGCAGGTCCTGTCACTGTGGTCCCTGAGCATTTTCCCTTGGCCAGGGCAGCTATGCTGTGCCCTGAGGTTGTTCACAGGGCTGGGCCACACTCAGGTGTCCCAAAGCAAGACCTGGAAGCCAAAAGTGCTCCTTTTGTGCTTGGTCACTCTGCAGGGCTGTGCTGTGCCTGCTCTCTGCCCTGCCCTGGGCTCAGGGAATGCTGCACGTGTTCGAGGCAGCAGAAATCCTGGAGATGATTGTAAATGTGTCATGAACATCAGGAAGGCTGATTCTGATTCCCCAGGGAGCTGGCTGGGTGAGGTTTCAAAGCACTTGTGTTTGCAGAAGAATCCCAGACTGGTTTGGGTTGGAAGGGACTTCAAACCCATCCATTCCCACCCCTGCCCTGGGCAGGGACACCTCCCACCAGCCTTTCCTATTGCAGGAACACTTCGGCATCTGTAAAAATGAAATGTGGTGACAAACTTGGAGGTGATCTATGGGTTGGCAGCAAAGATGAGATACAACCCAAACACCTCTGCCCTGGAGCCAGGCTGGGAGAGCTGGGGGGTTCACCTGGACAAGGGTCTGGGGACACCTGAGAGCCCCTTGCAGTGCCTAAAGGGGCTCCAGGAGAGCTGGAGAGGGACTGGGGACAAGGGATGGAGGGAGAGGACAAGGGGAATGGCTTCTCAGTGACAGAGGGCAGGGTTAGATGGGATATTGGGAAGGAATTCTTTGCTGTGAGGGTGGTGAGGCCCTGGCACAGGTTGTCCCATCCCTGGAAGTGTCCAAGGCCAGGTTAGATGGGGCTTGGGGCAACCTGGGCTAATGAAAGATGTCCCTGCCCATGGCAGAGGGTGGGACTGGATGAGCTTGAAGGTCTCTTCCAACCCAAACCACTCCTTAATTCTGTGATTTCTTCATGGCTTTCAAATGTGAGCCCAAACCAAACTCCCCCACCAAAGCCCCAGCATTTGATCCATGGTGTATTTTGGACACCACCTTCAGCACAGGCACATCCCACCATTCCCAGTGCTGCTTCTTCCTGCCCTTCCCTGTGCTGCCTGGGCTGCAAACCAGCTTTCCCTGTGCGTGGTCACCCTCCCAGGGCAGCCCTGGCTAAGGAAGGCTCCGTGCACAAATCCTCCTAATAATGCTGGGTGTCCACAGGGTCAGCAGGTCAGCCCAGGCTGGGGGGTATCAAACCTCACCAGAAGGAATGCAGCTTGAGCTGGGCTGAACTGGGCTGAACTGGGCAGTTCCCAGCAGCACCAGCCCCAGTACAAGCAGTGTCTGCAGCCACCATCAGGGCCCTAAAATGATGAGGACAAATTAAACTGGCCCTTCCATATTGTGAAGGACTTAAACACCTGGTCCTTGGCTGGTCACAGCAATGGCAGGAAGGAGGGAGCAGGGAAGGGATTTCCAGCCAGGAGGGCTCTGCTGGAAAGGCAAAGTTAAAGCTGCTTGTGGCAGGTTTGGGCAAGTGGCAGTGGGAATGCTTTCTGCTTCATGTCCTAAATGGAATAATAATAATAAAGATAAGGAGGATGATGATGATGATGCTGTGTTCCCCTTTCCACAGAGTTCTTAGTCTAAAATAACTTAGGAACATTACAAAAAATAATCCAAGGGATATGATGCCTGTGTTACAAATGGGATTGTCCAACAGAAGTTGCAATAATGGGGCAGAGAATTAAAATATCTTCTCTAGTCCTTACTCAGCTCCCCAAATTGGGGTAAAATCCTTTTCCACACTCTCATCCTGCCCAGCTTCTGCATTAGGTGCTTTCCCCACAACAGATGAGTTCTGAGTACGATTTATTGGAACAGCAATGACTGATCCAGCAGGGCAGTCATAATATTGAGATGTTAATACTCCAGATACAGAAATCATAGAGGTAACTTTTGGAAAACTTAAAATGAAGCTTTGTAGATGTGAGAAGTGCCCAGAGATTGTGTTCAGATACTCCTTGGATATGCAGCCTGCCCCAGGAAATTAAAAAGCAGAGGAGGTGAGTCTGCAGGCTGGGCTGGTACAACACAAATCCCAAATCCCTGGGGCTCACAGGGACAGAAGAGGAGGAGCAGAGGCCTGGCCTGACCCCATTTGTCAAAAGGGAGGGGGCCTGGGGCTCTTTCAAATGGCTGCTCTTTTCAAATGTGGGGATTAATTTTCCTGGCAGAAGAATGTTTTGGATTTTTCAGCTGGTGGGAGAAGGGGACCTTTAATACCCAGCACGGTTCCCTGGTGGTCTCGGGGAGTGTAAATAAGAGACTTTATTGAGTGTCTTGGGGTCTCTGAGGTCCTGCTGGAGCCTTGGTACAGCAAACAACCTGTGAGCTGCTCCACTGGCTTATGGATGATGTGTCAGGCAGAGGCTGAGGGAGATAAATGCCCTGGGACTGGGAAGAGCCCCCAGCACTGAGCTCCTCCCAGGCAATGCCCAGCAGGTCCCAGGGCAGGACACAGGTGGCTTTCCCTCAGCTGTGTGACAGCACCTTCAGTGCTCTCTGCATTCCCTGTCTCTGCTGGAACATCCTTTTCCAGCAAAAGAAATCGCTGGAGTTCAGTGTCTGATCAGTTTTCTAAGCAGTCTGAAATCCTTTTTGTTCCCTCATTTCTCCTTGTTCTCTCTAACATGAGATGAAAATAAACCTGTTTATTATCCTTCCCCCACCCAGTTATTGATGAACAAACAAATTGGATTAAAAAGATACGAAGTGGATGGAAGAAAAGTCCTGTTTTATTTTGATGAGGTAAGGACTTTGTTTGTTGTAATTAATTAATTAATGGCAAATGAGCAGTGGATGAGGCCCAGGTACAGTGTGCTGGTGTTGAAGGTCCCTCACAGCCGAGGGTCACCTGTAACTCCTTTGATGCAGGTGAGGGTTGGGTTGTGGTTGGAAATCAAAGCATCCCAGAGGCAGGTGATTAACTTCACATAGCACTTCGTTTGCCCCTCAAAATAACCTCATTTCCAGGTACAACCAGCATTGCAAAGGCAGCCTCACTGAGACATCAGAGCACAGACCTGAGAGTGGAAGCTGAGATGTCCCTTGGCTTAGCTGGTCACCCAGCTGGCAGGAGGGGGAGAGCCAGGGAACACAGCTGGAGTGTCAGGGCTGCCTTTGATCTGTGCCAAATGTGTGGTTTAATTCATCCTTTTTGGCTTTCATTCATTATCTCTGTCCCTAAACTCCACACTGGAGGGATCTCCATGCTCAGCACATCACACTGGAGCACAGGCTGTGCTTATTTGTGTCTCTCTTCACTCCAAGGGCAGCTTTTGAATCTCCTACACTGTCTCACACAGATTCCCAGCCAGTGCATGACCTGTGTCAAGTTCCAGGCTTTCAGAGAGCACATCGTGGGGAAAACAGCTCCTGTTCCCATCAAAGTGTACGACTACTACGAGCCAGGTAGGTGCCAGCTGCCCTTTGCCCCCTGGCAGCCCTGCAGCCCCAGGCTCAGCTCTGCATCCCCTGCAGCTTTTGAGGCAACTCGGTTCTACAACGTCAGTGAGAACAGTCCCTTGGCTCGGGAGCTCTGTGATGGCCCGACCTGCAACGAGGTGGAGAGCTCGGCCAGCCAGTGGGTTGGTAAGTTCTGCCAAAGCCCCCCACATCTGCTGGGAAATGAAGTGCTCGGGGCTTAGGATTGTAGTGAGAAAAATGTTGTCTCTCTGTGTTAGGGGACGTTTTGCAGAGGTTTGTGGGGTTCATGATGACACCCAAGCAGAGCAGTGGTGTTCTTAAAACACCAAAATGACCAATTTCCTTCAGAGGCAACTGATGTCTGGCTCTGGAGGAGCCTGCACGAGGAGATGTGTCAGTAAACAAAAAGGAAAAAGCTCTGCAATGTGCAATTTGGGTTCCTTATGTCTCTAAAATACCTTGCAATATTGTTCACAATTAACTGTGGGGAGATTGAGCAATCTCGTGCATCATCAGTGAAAGAAAGTTCCCTGGAAATTCTGCTCCTTTCTGTGCTCCATGCCATGCAAAGGAGTTGCTTTACCCCCAGCCTGGCAGCTCTTGCAATGTGGCTCCTTCAGAAAGGCATCTTTATTCCCAGAGCTTTTTATTCCACCGACTTTATCAATTCCTCCGAGGAGATGCCGGGAATTCTGCACAAACCCCTCCATCAGCGAGCCATTCCCACCCCACCCCGTTCCCTGTGCTGCCCAGACCCCTTGCTGTGGCTGGCTGTGTTTGCTCCCCAGGCTTTGTCCACTCTGGGTGCCCCAGCCCCCTGGGCTGTGTAGAGGACGAGCTGCTGGAGCAGTGCCTGTGCTCGCGGGACTGCGGCTACGACGGCGAGCCCGTGTGCGGCTCCGACGGCCACGTCTACCCCAACCACTGCCAGATGGAGGTGGCGTCCTGCAGGAACAACACCAGCATAGAGCACATGCCCATGGCCCACTGCTCTGCCTGTAGGTTTGCTGCCAGTGCCCTTTCCCTTGTGGTCCATGTGCTACAGAGCCTCACCTGAGCCAGTGGGAACTCTGTACCTGCGGCAGGGAAAGGGGGGAGTTCAAAACCTCCTCTGCTGTTTGGGTACTCAGACATTACAGAGGGCTGAATTAAAGGAGCAGCTGCTTTTCAGCTTGAAATAAGGGGGTTCTCAGCTTGAAATAAGGGGGTTCTCAGCTTAAAATAACTGGGTTCTCAGCTTGAAATAACTGGGTTCTCAGCTTGAAATAAGTGGGTTCTCAGCTTAAAATAACTGGGTTCTCAGCTTCAAATAACTGGAGTTTCAGCTTGAAATAACTGGGGTTTCAGCTTGAAATAACTGGGGTTTCAGCTTGAAATAACTAGGGTTTCAGCTTGAAATAAGTGGGGTTTCAGCTTGAAATAAGTGGGGTTTCAGCTTGAAATAAGTGGGTTCTCAGCTTGAAATAAGTGGGTTCTCAGCTTGAAATAACTCGGTTCTCAGCTTGAAATAACTTGGTTCTCAGCTTGAAATAAGTGGGTTCTCAGCTTGAAATAACTGGAGTTTCAGCTTGAAATAACTGGGGATTCAGCTTAAAATAACTGGGTTCTCAGCTTGAAATAACTGGGTTCTCAGCTTGAAATAACTGGGGTTTCAGCTTAAAATAACTGGGGTCTCAGCTTGAAATAACTGGCCTTTCCCTTCTCATGAGTACATATTTTACCAATCAGAGAAAATTCGTGGTACTGTTTGATGTGAAGTGGATAACTGTAGATAAAAATCCAACCCATGGAATGGAAGGTTCTTTGGCCATTCTGCATGGGCTCTCCAGGTGTGTGCAGTAGCTCAGGGAACTGGCTGTGCCACCCCTGGAAATGCAAACATTTTATAGGGATGCACTAACAAATTTTTATGACCAATGAGTTTATTTTTCCTTTTGATTGCAGCCAAGAATTTGCCAGAAGAAAGGGAGACACACTCCCACCCAGCTGAGCAGCCCAGTGTTGCACAGACTCCAGCAGGTAATGCCTTTGCATTTCTCCAAGGCCTTTCCCTTTAGCAAGGTTAAAGCTTGTCCTCCCCCTGTATAAAGCAGATATGTCTCTCAAACACATTGTAAGTAAAGGTGCTGAATTCCTTTATTTCATAGAAGAGACAGAATATTCAGAAATCAGGGAATAAAGAGGTCAAGGAGACTGTGGATGAGAACTACTCAACAAGAGACAGCTCTTCTAGTCCTTTCCCTTTCAGCAAACCTTGCAGGATACCTGCCCAGTTCAGGATTTAGGTAATTGTTCATAGGAGGGGACAAATGACCCTCCCACTTTCTCAGCCTCGGTGTGTTTGAACAACACACACTCTGTGATCTCCCCCTCCCCTGTTGAGCTGGAAAGATCACATTTAAAGCCAGGCTGCTGTAAAGTGTTCCAGCAAACAACTGCACAGGGCGTGACAACAGCCCAAAGAGCTGCAGGAACCACAATGCAGGTGGATTAACTTTGTGCCTGCAGTTCTGTGCAAAGATGGGGCTGGCAGTCCTGAGTCCCTCCGAGCTGCTCTTTGGAATAAAGGCCCTTAGTGAGCAAAAACGTGAAGGGCAGCAGATGGAGTAGCCAGGAATTTGGCTGCTCATTTTATTTGGTGCTTATGTTCATACACTTTTTTCCAAGACTCATGTCGAAGTTGCTCATGGCTCACAATAAATCTCACCAAGAAGCAGTGGAGGGTCAATAGAATAGCTTGTTTCATGCTGTTTCTAGTAAATAAACTGGACTGGATTTTTCCTGGCTGCTTTCCACTCATTAGTTTTCCCCTGGCCTCCAACTCTCCTGACAAATCGGTAGAAGAAGTGAATTCCTCCAGAGGAGTCTCAGTGCCTTCTCTGGTGCACAAAGCTCAGAGCAGCCTGAGCCACCAGCCTGTTCTGTGCCTTCTGAACAGCCCCTGATGGACATTTTGCTTATTAAGTGTAAAAACACAGTGAATTATGACCATTTCTATAAGTCCTTCAGTCGTGGTGTTTAATCTCTGTCCTGTTTTCCCTCCCTTTCATTTCTGGGCTTATTGTGACTCTCTCTTTCTCTCTCTGCTTTCTCTCTCTTCCATCTCAGATTGCTGGCTGTTGGGATAACTGAGATTTGGGCTTGTTGCCTTTCATTCCATGCCCAAACCAGCTTGGAAACTCTGCAATCTGAACCCTTCAAAGCAGCATTCCCAAACTGCTCCATAGGGCACTGCTGGAATGTGAGGCCATACAGGGTGTTTTGCTGCCGCTCTACAAAATGGGGCTGCAATTAACATTATTTTCAAATCAAAATTTGATAGGAAAATATGGTTACCTGGGGGGAAAAGAATTGTGGAACTTGTGGTAGTCCACAATCCAAAAGTGTTGAGAACAGAATTTCTGGATTAATCTGAATTGAAGCAGGGCGGGCAGAGGAAGAATAGGCTGAGGGGGGTATTGAAGAGCAAGGGGGGGAAATTCTGCTTCCTGTGTGTGTGGCATCATTACAGAGATTTCAGATGAACAAACCTGAGTGCCACGAGGGTGTTTGCCAAGGCACAGGCACTTGGAGCTCTTTGTCCCTGGGAGCGCTGGAGTCTCCTGGCAGGCAGAGCGAGCGCTCAGAAAGGAGCCCCACTAAATCCTGCCCCAGGAAAAGGGCCCAGCATGTGATTTTCATTAATCCCCCGGGGCTGCTCTCAGGTCAAGCCCACGGGACAGGAATCAAAGTGTCCCAGCTGCAGGAATCCCTCCCCACACACGTGGCCTCGCTGCTCCGGCACCACTGGAGCATGAGATCCCTTTAAGTCGGCTCAGGTGCTCTGGCTTTCCAGGGAGAGCTCTGGGGAGCCGTGCCTAAAGCTGGGATTTCCTAAAAGGATACGAAACTCCAGGAGCCAAATGGAGCTCAGGGCAGGCTGGTGAGAAGCTGCCTGGGTGTGTTAATCCCCAGGAAATCTCGTGTTCCCCCAGGAGCTCGTGGTGTTTGTATTGTCTGGAATCCTCCTGGGTTTGCCATGAGGTTTGTGCAGCTCAGCTTGGGTTGAGGGGTGGTTTCACTGGGGCTCCTGTCTGTGTCACCCAGCAGTGGCACAAGGAGCCAGCACCCTCCCAGCAATCAGTGGGAGCTGACTGGGAGATGTCCTGGGGCTCCCTGTGTCCCTCTGGAGTTCCACACACACCAGTGGGTTTGGGAGAATAAACCCCAGTGTGGAGTGATGTTGCTCAAGGTGAGCAATTCAACAGAGATGGTTCTGAAAAATCAGGGTTGCAGAGCTTCTTGCAGAGCTTCTTGCAGAGCTTCTTGCAGAGCTTCTTGCAGAGCTTCTTGCAGCACCCAGCTCTTGTCAGAGCATCTGGAAACGCCTTCCCAGAGCCTGCAGTGAGGCAGAATGGGCTGAGGTTTGATCTGAAAGCTGCGGCCTTTCTAGGACAGGGGGGTGCACCCTCTTTGCATCTGGAGATCCTCTGGACTGGGAGCAAAGTGTGCAGGTGACAGGGCTCAGCTGGAACTGCCTCTGTGCCCTTCCTGGGCTGTTCTTTCTCCCTGGTGAATTGCTGAGTCTCAGAAGGGTGGAACAGGATTTTGGTGAGCAGAGGGACCCACCCCTGGCTCAGCACTGGGGCTGTGCTGGAGTCCTCTTTGCTTGGACTGAAAGCCCTGGAGCAGGAGCTGACTTACTGACTGGAGCACCAGGATCTCAGTGCCTTTCTTGCTGTGGCTTTCCTGAGATCATTTTCACACTTGACCACAAATATCTGGGTGGGTTTTAGAGCCTCAGGGCTCCTCAGTAGCTGTGACACCCCCTGTCCCATGAGGTGGTGCTTTGGTTGCTTCCACAGACCATTAACTCCATCCTGGAACTGCCTAACCCTTCTCTGCCCAAAGCACTGGCTGCAGAGCCAATGCACAGCCAGGGGTGCTCAGGGACAGCCCATGGACAGCACAGGGATGTGATTGCACATGGATCTGGTGGAACAGCAATAGCCAGGCGTGGGCAGCAGTCCTGGGGGCAGGAGCAGGCAGCCCCCCAGGCTCAGCCCCCTCCCCACAGCTATTAGAAGGGGCAGCAGCTGGAAGAAAACTCCAGGGGGAATTCTGATCCTTTTATTTGGTGGTGGTGTTATTTTTTAAAAAAAACCCAGTGCCATCACCAGCTCCTCCCAGTAACACCAGCATGAGCTCTGCTCCCTGGTGGAGCCATCCCAGCTCTGCCTCCTGGCCAGGGTGTCCCCCCAGATCACACTGCTCTGTCAGGGATGGTGGAACTGGCAAAGGGCCACTTTTCCTTTTCACCCCATCCCTGCTCAGCAAACACTGGCCTGGGAACAAACATTTGGGGCCGGGGGAGCGGCAGGAAAACGTCGGCCTTTCCTCTTTGCTTTGCCTCCAGTGGTGAATTCCAGGGAAGAGCGAGGGCTGTGGTGTTAATTCCATCCCTGGTGGCCAGCAATCAGCCATTCATAGAAGGAGCTCATGAGCTGGCAGGTTCTCCCCCAGAGGAGGCCAGGAAGGAGTGAACACAGGGGATGACTCTGGGGCTGAGCCCGGGGCTGGGAGGATGTGGGAGGCAACAGGGAAGATCCCTCAGAGATTTTATTCCTCGAGAACAAACATCTTCAAAAGCCTTGATGAGTGTCCTCCTTAAATAAAGCCAGCTTTGGAGGGGTGGGGGGGTTTTCCTGCCTGCAGTAACTCTGTTCCAGTGGTTGCTTTGGTCTGGATGAGGGCAGAGCACTCAGGAAGGGTGGCCAGCTGAGCTGGCTCCAGGGGCAGGGTGGGCACACAGACCTGCTGCTGCTCCTCCAGGGTTTACCTGGCAGTTCTCCCCTCTGGACAGGGGGCACTGCCCCCAGCCTGTCTGCTGTGGGGTGTGCCAGTGCCAGTGCCCCAGGATGGACTGGAGGGAGTGGGAGGAGGAGGAATACCTGCCCCTGCCTCTGGTACCTGTCCCTGCCTCTGGTGGAGCTGCAGTGGTGTGAGCTGTGGTGGAGCTGATGTCCCTCAGCTCCTGCCCAGGTGGGGCTCCTGGGCTGTCCTGCTGCAGTCCTGCTCCCTGCTGGGCTCCAAGGGAATGTGGTGCTCCCAAGGGAGCTGCTCCCTCACCCTCTGCCCTCCAGCTCTGTCCCTTCTTCTGTGCAGGGCTGTTTGGGAGAGGCCACAGGGACTGGGCTCTTCTTCCCCCGGGTGCCTGGCTTGGACCTGGCCAGAGGGGAGGAGGATTTGCAGGGTGCAAATGTACAAATGTGCCCTTTGCAGGATACCTTTGCCTTGTGTGCAGCCCTCAGGGTGGCTGGGCCAGACTTCAGCACCTCAGATAACCCCACCCTGGAGAAGGAGACTTCTTTTCAAATTACACTGCCTTTTCCCCTTTTCTTTCCTCTTTCCTCCCCTGCTTGTTTTCCCCTTTACCTTTTTTTTCCCCACTGCCCAGGTCTCACACTGGGAAGCTGAGAGTTTTAAAGCAGCTTTTCTGCTGGGCTTTGTGTCCAAGCAAACCCATGCAGGTCCACTGCCCCCCATGGCCTCATCCCTGCCCTGTCCTGTCCTGTCCTCCCACTCCCCTGGGGTGCAAAGTGGGCTGCAGAAACACGGTTCCTTTGGCTAAACCCGGGCTCTGGTTCCCTTCACAGCCGAGGAAGGGCCCCCCCTGCACACAGACCTGTCCTACTACTCCTACGAGTACGACCCCGAGCCCTTCGCCGCGGAGCCCGACGTGTTCGAGGGGGTGGCAGAGCTGCCCACGGGGAGCCCCTCGAGGGACAGGGATGGGACCCAGGCAGAGGAGACCACGGCAGAATGGTGAGCCCTGAGCGGGTCAGGAATCTGCTTTGGGGTCAGCCCAGAGCCTGCTGATCATGTCCAGGTCAGGTGTGTTCAGCCCCTCCAAAGGGGTGTTTGACACCTCCTCTGGAGCGAGGGATCCCCAGGAATGGGGTCCTGGAGGGCTCTGTGGCTCCATCCCCAGCAGAACAGCCTGTTCAGCTTCTCCCTGCCCAGCTCAGCTCCAGGACACACAACAGCAGTGACACTGTGTTCTCTTTCCGACAGAAATCCCTAATTGAAGCAAGGAGAAGAGGCTCAGAATCGACTCCTGTACGAGTTTGTTCCTCCAGACCTGCTGCAGAACACAGACTGAATGATGCAATGATGACTACTTCTGGTGCCCTCAGAACTGTCGGCCTGGCTGCCCCGTGGGTGGATCTGGAGCTCTAAGGGGGACACTCAGCGTGATTTTTCTGTCCATTTTCCTGCCTTTTGTGCATTCTCTTTGGAGCCCTTGCAGTGATGGGAGACCAATATGCTGTGCCCTCTAGGTGAGAAAAGTAGGGGCTGGAATTCCAACCTATAGAGCATTTCCAAGTGTTTGCTGTCAGGATATCCTGCAAATGCCATTTCCTAGCTACATTTAGAAGCTAAGTCCAGGCCTTGTGCTTAGCTGAACTGCTGTTTGAGGAAGGATGGCTGAGAAGTTTTTGCTCCAATTATAATAAAAATCAGTGTGTTTTGCTAATTATGACATAGCAAGAGGCTGATCATCTTCCCCAGCCGTCGAGTCTGCTGCACCCACAGGAGAGACCCTTCCCTGTGGCTCCACCTTCAGGGAAGCTGCTGGGAGGCACATTTTATGGGGCAAAACTGGAATCCACTGCCAGGGCTGAAAGGCTTTGTGTCTGCAGGCCCCAGGTGGGAGTTCTGCAGCTCCAGCAGTGACAGGGATTAGGTGGGGGGACCCTCTTTGTGTTGCACTATGTGCTGACAGGGGCATCTTGCAGCCTTCTCAGCCCTTTCCTCCTCGAGCCCTGCCATGAAAACGAAGCTGACCAAGGCAGAGTGCTTTTAAATGTTTGCCTGACTTCACCACTGCCTTTTCTTCTGCTCCCACTGGGACCCAGCACAATGGTTGTTCTGCTCATGGTGCTCCCTGCCCAGCCCTGGCTCTGCTGGCCACTACCAATCCCTGGGGTCACAGGCTGGACTCCCTTAGTCTGACCTGCCCCAAGCAACGTGGCAAAACTAAAAACAAAAGCTTTGTGTTTCCAAAAGTGCAGGAGCCAAGATTTTTCAGCTTCCCTTCCTGCCTGGAGCAGCATTGTTCTCTTTGGAGGAGTTACATGCAATTGCCTCTTGCAAAATAGTGTTAATATTTTATCTTCCCACTTCTATTGTTACCAGGACCCAGAGCAGGGTGGAAACTCCTTTTGAGGGTGTTTATTAGTGAATGGAAACAGAAAAAAGCCCAGCTCCATTCATTTTTAGGGCTTGTTTACACAGGAACCATGACAAGAATATATCCCAGTATGGACATTCCATTCCAGAATAAAGGCAATTTTATTCCAGAGAAATGTCCACATGGGGACAAACCAGGAGGTATCCCAGAGGATGGGCATGTGTAGTTTCCAGTCCTTTTTGTCTGGGGCCAGACATTTGCAGAATGTAGTTGACACTCTGATGAAGGTCTGGGTCTTGAAGTTCCCAGAAATCTCAGAGCTGCTTTCCTGGCCAGTTTTCCAGCCTTCCCCCAGGGCTGCTCCCAGCTCTCCTCGCAGGACCTTGCTGTGCCTGTGCCCTGAGTGCCCAGTGATGCCCTGCTGAGGGCTGTGCCACGTGTGCTGGGTGTGCAGGGTCAGACCTGTCCCCCTGTGCCTGCTCAGCACACTGGCAGCACCAGCAGCTGCATTCCTGCCTGGCAGGTAAATAAACACCTTCGAACTAAATTCCATCCCCTGGAAGCAACTGGCCTGGCAGACACTGGCTATTGTGTACACACACAGGGCTGAGTCAATATTTATCCCCTGGGTAAATAACAGGCCTACTGTGAGCTGCAACAGGACTTTTTTTTCCCCTTTTCTAACTCTCAAAGCTGCAGGACACAAACCCAGCTCTTGGCAGGTTCAGGTTTCTGCTGTTTGGTGCTGTGAGTGTGGGAGAAGGAGACATTCAGTCACCTGATAATGTCTGTGACTGGCTCCCCCCAAAAGATGGGATTCTTCAACCTCCTGTCCTCAGTCCCTTTCTGGCTTGGCTTTCCTGCTCTCATCCATTGTATATCTTTGTATGTCCACTGAGAGAGATTTGAAATGATTTTCTGCTTCTTGGTCCTCTCACAGGTCCTTGGGCACTCAGACCTCCCCCCTGGGGATGAGGAGGTCAAGGTGGGGAGTTTCAGCCAAGTATTAAACCTGACTTTCTTCACTTTGCTCGGGCTCTGGTGCATGTAATGTCCTAATTCCAGATTCAGGCATCTCCCCACTGCTGCCAGGTGAATAATTGCTGCTGGTGGTGCCAGCCTGCCAGCCTGAGGGGTCTGTGTGTGCCAGTGCCCTCTCCTGCCCTCACCTGCTTGAGGCAGAGGAGTCCTGCTTCTGTTTTACAATGCAAAGCTAAGCCAGAGAGACCTGGACCCTCAGAAGGCCAAGGCAGAGCAGCCTTGGTGTCCTCAGAGCCAGGCAGAGCAGGTCAGGGAGTGGGAGGGGATGGGACAGGATTTCTGGATCCTGATTCACCTCCACTGCTCCTTCCCAGCATTGGCACTTCCAGGGCAAGCACTGACCCATCTGCTCTTGGCAGCCTCTGCCTCCCCCCACTCCTGCCACATCAAACCAGCTCCTTTCTGTACTTGGAAAAGAAAAAAAAAAGTAATTGTATTTAAGGAATTGCATCCAGAGACCTGCAGTTGCACTGTTGTGGTTGCCTTTCCCCCATCACAAGGGTAAAGGAGCAGGTCTTGGATTTCTTCCCCCCCCAAGCTGATGGTCCCTCTGTCCAGAGCTTTCCCCAGCCCCACATTTGCTCTTCACGTTTCTTGTAATCACCATTAATTCTTATTTAGGAAAAAAAATACCCCTCCATTCTTCCACATGCTATTTGGAATAAGGAGCTTTCCTGGCCTGGGGCCCCGAGGAGCCCTGGGCAGGGCAGAGCTGTGCCAGTCCCAGTATTCCTGCCAGGCTTTGCCCAGGTGTCCCTCTGGAGCTGCTCAGTCCCACTCCTGCCCTGGGAGCACAGGGACAGCTCAGCACTGAGAGCCCAGACCCCACTCTGTGCACAGCAGCCAGTCACAGCTGGGAGAGGAGCACTGATTTTATTGCTTTTCTTTTTTCACCAAGGGAAAGACCCACTGGGTGCTGGAAAGCCAAAGCCAGCAAAGCCAACAGGTTGTTTCTGGCTCACTCCTTGTCCTGAGGGTCCCTCAGTGCAAAAGGAGGAAAGTGCCAGTGGGTTTGTAAGACACAGAAAATGCTTCTTCCCTCGAGTTGTGTTCCTGAATGGCTGCAGCAGTGCTAGTTATCAGTGAGCGATGCTTGCAGTCCTTTCAAGGAGAGTAATATTTATATATTTGTAAGTGTACATTATGCAGAGTAATCATTACCATGGTATTTATTTTAAAGCAATAGTTCCCTTGTTCTTTCTTGTCCTAGTGTTTTGATCTTGCCTCTTTCCCTCCTTCCTAATCAGCCTCACTAGAAAACAAATACCAGAAGAATGTTCAGCTTGCTTGAAGAACATCATTGACACCCCAGCACTTGCTTTGCTGACTGTTGACATTTAATGCACAATAACCTGGTTTTCATTATTGTGAGTAGAGCAACTATTTAGAAAACCTCAGGTCGGGCTGGACTTGGGGTTCTTTTAGTACCTTCTGTTTCTGAGTGCCCCCAGCCCTGGGTGCCCCAGAGCTCCTGGGTCAGCCCCTGGTGCATCCCCTGCACCCACAGACCAGCTCTGGTTCTCCACCTGCCCTTTGTGCCCCCACCAGGAACATGCAAACAGCTCTCTGACCATTTTTGTTTTGTTCACACCAACCTTAGCAAGTCTGAGTCCAGAAAAGTGTTTGGTTTAGATTCTGATAAATATTTTATTAAAAACTGATTTTAAGACAATCTTGTCTGCCTCTTCCTTTTCACACTACCAAGTCTGTGCTGGTAAAACCAAAGAATTCAGGAATCTGAGGAGGGTTTTTGTTCATTTTCTCCCTTGCTGCTGACTGGGCTGTGCCCCAGCTGTGTCTGAGGGATGAGCTGGCAAATTTGCAACAGGTTCCAATGAGCAACAAGCCTGGGTACCTCTTTCAGCTTTTGGCTGTGTCATTACACAAAGCAAGTGTGGAGTTCTAGAGCAAGGGTTTGCTCAATTCCTACTTCAGTATTTCCCTTCAAGAGACATTATTTTTAAAAAAAAAAACATTAAAACAATCTTTGCCCCAGAGAAATGAGGGATGCCAAGGGTCATTTACAAAAGCAGGGATAAGTGAATGGGGTTTTTACACTTGTTGCCAGCAGTGAGCTGACACTGCTGTGGGGTTTATGAACCAAGCCAAGAAAAGCCAGTGCTCTGCATCCCCTGACTGGGTCAGCCCAGGGGAGTGTCTTTTGAAAGATGGAGCAATTTGGTGCTGCAATTCCTGTTCTTTCTCAGTTTTAGGTGCAGGCAGGATGTGCTTAAGGAGCAGGAGCAGAGCTAGAGGGCAGAGAGAGCAATGAGCTGGTGAGGCTGGGAAAGGCAGCGCCAGGTGTGTCCATAAGGACAGCCCTGGTGACACCTGGCCAGGTGAGGAGCTGCAGCGCCCTGGGGACTGATGTGTGTGCCCAGCACTCAGCACCTCCCCTCACAGAGCAGCCCATGGCTTTATTGAGGGGAAAGGACTCTGCTCTGGCTGGAACTCGTGGAATCCCCATGTTGTTCCCCCTTATCCCCACCATGAGTGCCTGGGGGAGCCTGGCCGGGATCTCACACCGCCAGGGAGTGCTTGGAGCGCGGCAGCGTCTCCTTGGAGGTCTTCAGGGAAGGGCAGCCCTGCCTGCTGCCCCTGCAGAGCCCCTGGCGCACCTTGTCCCTGAAATCCTCCGACACGTAGTAGTAGACGAAGGGGTCGGCGCAGCTGTTGCAGGCGCTGACGGCCAGGCTGAGCATGTAGCTGCTGTAGAGCGAGCCCTGCGGCCCGGAGCAGGGGCTGGCGTAGTGCAGCAGCAGCAGGACATTGCTGGGGGCGCAGAAGGCCACGAGGGTGAGCAGCACGAGGGCCGTGAGCCCGGCGGGGCGCCAGTAGCGGCGCCCGGCGCGGAGCAGGGCCCGCAGCACGGCGCAGGAGCTGAGCAGCACGGCCAGCAGCGGCAGCGCGAAGGCGCCGGCCACGAGGCACACGAAGTAGTAGAAGTAGAAGCCGTCGTGGCGGTGCCGGGGCAGCACGTCGTGGCAGAGCGTGAGGCCCGTGCCGAGCAGCGGGTAGGACTGCTGCTGCAGAGCCAGGGGCAGCGGCAGCGCGGCCGAGCAGAGCCACACGGCCACGCAGGCCCGGCAGGCCGCGGCCGGAGTGCGGAGGGCGCGCGACTGGAAGGGCCGCACCACGGCCAGGTAGCGGTCCAGGCTGATGCAGGTGAGCAGCAGCACCGAGCAGTACATGTTGCCGTAGAAGAAGGCCGTGGTGAGGCGGCACAGCCCCTCGCCGAAGGGCCAGTGGTTGCCCAGGAGGTAGTAGGAGATCTTGAAGGGCAGCACGAGCGCGAGCAGCAGGTCGGCCGCGGCCAGGTTCATGAGGAACACGGTGGAGGCGAGGCGCTCCCCGCGCGTGGCCAGCACCCAGAGCGCCAGCGCGTTGGACGGCAGCCCCAGCAGGAACACGAGGCTGTAGAGGCCGGGGATGAGGCGCACGGTGATGGCACTGCCCAGCCGGGCGCGCGTGGCCTCGGGCACCAGCAGGTACGTGACATTGCCCACCATGGCCTCGTCCCCAGGGATGGCTCGGGGGCACGGCGCGCTCTGTGGGGTCTTGTCCTGGTCACTGGTGCTGTTCTGAGAGTAATCTGTGGGAGAGCAGCCTGTTACTCACCCACCTGGGGCCTCAAGGTCCATAGAGCATCCATTTTTTAAGATAGCTTTTAGCACTTTATAACAGTGGTAACTAATCGCCCTTTGCGCCAAACCTCGAAATATTGTTTAATGTTCTTTGTCAAGGATTTCGATGGATAAGGATTTTAGCAAGAGCATCAAGTCTGTATGGAATGTACCTGGAAAACACACCAGGCACGTTGTTTGATGCAGCTCTAGTCAGAGCTATTCAGAGGGCCCAGACACCTTGGAAGGATTCCCAGCAGGACAGAAGATGCTGATGAAGACGAGTCTTTGTGACCCTCGACTCAGCTCCAGGTGTACCCAAAGAAGGGCAAGGGGCATGGACAGTTTTGAGAAGTGGGTGTAACAAAGGGTGCAATGTTGGATATTACAGTATAAAGGTCTGTTGGGGTCCCTGGAGCTGGGAGCGTTCTGGAAATGCTGTCTGCTGTGAGAGGGGTCTGCCCGGTGACACTGAGGAGGGCAGGGGTCACCCCTGGGAGGGAATGGACCCTCCTGGTTTCCCAAAGCTCCCAAGTGACTGGGGTGCTGTGTGGCCACCAGCAGGTCTCCTCTGCCCAGCTCTCACAGGAATCTGAGAGTCTGGAGCCATTCCAGTGTAAAGTCATGGCTGAGGGACTCTAAATTTGGCTTTCAAGTGCTCTGTTTTACTGCTCTATTTTTTCTTTCTAGTTTCTTCCACTCCAGCTCCTTTCTCTGCCACATCACCTCTATCCCCTCTGTCCCCTTCTGTCACCTCCTGCTTCAGCTGGAGCCTGCACAGAGCTCAGTCAGAGTGTGCTCCCACCCGAACCCACTAAAAAAGGGATTTTCAGGCATCTTATAAAGCACTAAACACCCCATCCTTTAGGAAGCAGCTCTTCGCCCAAAGGCACCCACTCACCATCGTAGTCCTGAGAGGCCACGCAGAGGGCACAGCACAGCAGGATCCACGTGCTCCAGAGGGTGCCCATGGTGCTGCAGGATCCAGAGCCCCACTGCAGTGCCCGGGCTGTGCAGAGCAGCAGCAGCAGCATCAGTGGCCCTGCTGGCACATTTCCTTGGGGCAGCCCTTAACTCACGGAAGCAGAGGCTGGTCCCGGGAAGGATGAGGCTGCGGGGGCTGTCACAGCACTCAGAGCCCCAGCTGGCCCAGCAGACACAGCCCCAGCCTCGGATGGGACTGGGAGGGGCGTGAGGATCCACATGCACTGTGTGCCAGGGCTGCACTTCAGCGTCAGAGCCCGGCCATGGCTCCAGTGACTCATTTGGGTCTCCTTCCTGCCCCTGGATATTCCTGGAAATGACAACTGTGGTCAGGTTTTCTTGCACGTAAACCAAACCCACGCACCTCTGCCCATGGGGATGTCGAGCCTCCTTCCACCCCAGAGACCCACGGGGCTCTGTGGGACACCCAGCATGCTGGTTCCCAATGTGTTCTGGTCTTACCAACAGGAAGGGATGCCAGGGATGAGAACTGAGCATCACACAGACCTCCCGAGCTCCTGGCGATTACAGGGGGCTCTTGCAGACTCATGCTCTGGCAATTGAAAGTTTTTAGTGTTTTCTGGCAATTGAAGGTTTTTAGTGTTTTCTGGCAATTGAAGGTTTTTAGTGTTTTCTGGCAATTGAAGGTTTTTACTGTCAGCCTTGCAGCCTCCAGCCCAGGCTGGGCCCTTCAGAGATCTCCTCCTTTATTTCTGCTCCTGCTCCCTGGCTAAAAAGGGGATGAAGCTCCAGCACCTCCCTGGTTTCACTGCAGAGGGTGATTAAAAGTTCTCTGGGTTGGAGCTGTTTGTGTTTGAAGGAACCAGCAGGAGCACCGTGGCATATCCAGGGGAGGTGGCAAAATGAGGGAGACACTTGTGCTTCCTCTGATAAACCCCCGGAAAGGGGAGAGCAGCTCCCTCCAGCAGGAAAGGGGCCTGAGAAGGGGCAGGAAGGCCCTGCAGTTGGGGAGATAATGGTGAGTTCCAGTCACTCTGGCCCCAGAAGAGCCTGTTTTCCCAGAGCTGTGCAGTCCCACCCTGCAGGGCTGAGCTCGGAGCAGCTCATGGAGCTGCCATGGACCTGCTGGTTGTACTGGGAATGTAGATAACTCTCGAAGAGGCTCTGGCAGGTGCTACCTGAACCTTTAAGATCCTTTGCTGCCTGCTGTCCCCTTCTCCAACCCCTGAGCAAGTCCCTTCTGTGCTCTGCCCTGCACAGCAGCTCTGGGAAGCTCCCAAATCCTCTCCCCTCTCCCATGGGGGAGCCCAGGGTGGCCCAGTGGCCACCAAGTGATGGGCTAGTGGGTCAGTGGCTCGTGGCTGGGGAGGATTTTGGGATCCTGCTCTCCAGTCCTTGCCTGGCTCTGCAAGGGAGGAAGGACAGGAGCTGGAGCCCAGCAGTAGGAACTGTAAATTTGGTTTGGCAACCTGAGGAGCAGCTCGTTTCTTTCTCCTCAGCTTATGAATGGCCTCCTCTGTGAAGGTTGCAAATCTGAGCCTGGCTGCTGTTTGATGAGATTCTTCTATTCCAAGGAGAAAATGATCCTATTTCCTCTGCTTTCACCATATTCCCACATCCTTGTGCCGAGCGTGTCGAGAGGTGGAGTTCCACTGGCAGGGAGAGGGAAGATGCAATGTTAGATGTTTTGCTTTTGTGATTCTCTCAGGATTTATGAACCATTACAGAATGACTCATGTGGCCACATATTTTCCATGCCTCAGCCAGGATCCTTTCCATGCTTTGTATGCAAAAAATTAGCCATAATCAGGTTCAGATAGTGTGCAAATCACAGCCCTGCTTCCTATGGGCAGGTCTCTGGAGTGGAGCAGAGAGAGGTTACTCATTGCTGTATCCTTCATTTTTCAGATGCTGTGTGATCTTTAGTGACTGCCTCAGATGCAGAACAGCTTGCCTGAAACTTCCAGTGCCAGAGGTTTGTCACGGCTTGTTAACATCTCTTTAAGTCGTGTGATCCCTGCCCTGTGGGGTAACAATTTGGTTTTCAAGTCATTCATTGTGCAATAGATCATCTCCTGGGAGCTGGCCCTCTTTTCTTCCATGGCTCTGAACCCAAAAGATGTAATGCTGCAAACCACGCTGGGGACTGGAAGGCTCGGAGGGAGGGTGAGGACACCACCTGGCCTGGCCCATTTATCTTTAAGGCTTGGAAGAGCAAAGTGTGGTGGGCAAAGGCTGGGGGCTCCATTCCTGCAGCTCCAGAGGGTTCCTGAGCTGAAGGCAGCAGGTGAGGGGACAGGAGTCCCAGGGCAGCCAATTCCTGCCCCAGGCTGAGCTCGGCTCTGGGATGGACACACGAGAGGCAGCAGCTCTGCCTTGGCACCAGCAGCACGAGGCACTTCCACCCTCCCATTTTCCATGGGGGCAGAGCTGGCTGTGCCTGTGCAGCCCCTGGTTGTGCAGGCTCTGAGCCCTCAGAGCCACAGGGCACAGGAACACCCCCTGACAGCTGCCCTGAAGGGATGGTCCCTTGTGCCAGGCTCCCCCACCCCAGAGCTGCTTCTGCAGGCTCTGGCACGTACAAGATGCTTTCATTCCCTGGACACTGTTCCTGACTTTTCCAGCACTGCAGCTCCCCTCCTCCTCACTGTGCCAGCTCTGCCATCACCCCGAGGCTCCCCACAGCTCCAGGCAACCTCCTGCCTCTCCTGCTTGTCCCAACCCTCCTGTTCCACTGGGATCCCACTCAGGGTCTTCTCTTGGTTATTCCACACATTCTCCTCACCACTTGCCAGCCTTGCACTGGTGGAACTTTGGAGGAGACAGGGTTTTTTCACAGCTGCTCTTTTGCTTGCTCTCAGTTTCCACTCCACAGTGTACAAACCCACATGAAGACATTTTTCCAGGAATATTTGAAGCCTATTAGCATCAGTGCAACCCACTGGGTGTTCTGGAATAGCTTCCTTTGGTCCTGCCTCAGCAAGATAATGACACTGGGGTAGGGGCTGACACAGCCATCATCATCATCATCATCATCCCTTGCCAGCACCAGGTCTCAGATGGGTCTCTTTGGATTGATTCTTTTGCACAGGTCTGGTTTAGAACTGCTAGACTTTAATTTGGTCTTTACACTGGTAGAGCACACCTTTAGTTTCACCAAGGCTGAGTTGCTTAGCTCTAACCCAGAGCAATGGCTAAAGATGAAGAAAAACCCCACCACATGTTTGCACACCCAGTTCTACACTGTCTGATATGGAAAGGTTAAAAATGTCCTGAAATATTAAATACTGAACTCAGGTACTCCCCTCAGCAATTCTGAATTTAACTGAGAAAACCATCCTTTCTTTTTCCATCCTGCAGACCTGAAGCTGAAGGTATTTTGAAGCTGTTTGTCCTTGCCAAAGCTGTCCTTGCTGAGACCTCCAAGTGCTCTTGGGTGGTGTCACATCTGGCCATCCCTCCCCTGGAGCACAGGGAATGTCCTCTTTGTGGGAAGGCCAAGATCTCTGTGAGAACATTGGTGTGCAGTGGGCTGTGTCCTCTGAGACCCCAGCACCATCCCTTTAATCAAATTATTCCGTGCAATTCAGGCATCAGAGGGTTGTTCTTGGGAGAACAACAGTTTGTTTCCCTGTGAGCAGGGAAGGGGCTCGCACAGAAAGCTGAGCTGCCTTTTGTTATGGCAACGGAAGTGTTGGGGATGATGTAAAGGAAACTCCTATCAGCTCTGGGTCACATCACGACGCTTCATCTGCAAAAACCTCCTCCTTGGTTTGTTGTGCAGAGCTCACAGGGAGCACAGTCCAGCATGTTATTAGCCAGGAATTTGGGGAGGCCGAGGGAGAGGCGGGTGGAGGGCTCTTTGCATGGTTGCAGGCGTGTTGCCTTAACCTGGAGCAGATGTGCTGTGGGTTTCTGAGCTGCACTCAGGAACTCCTCAGGGCTGGTTGTGTGGAGTGTGAGCTCCTGGGGCCAGCCCTGGGCCAGCTTTGTGCCTCATCTCTGTGGCAAAGGTGCTGCCACACAGAAACCAAGCTGCAAGAAGAGGCTTTCTGGCATGACAGAAATAGCCTGAGTGGGAAGGGACCCCCAAGGATCATCCAGTCCAACTCCTGGCCCTGCACAGACATCCCAACAATCCCACCCTGTCCCCCAGAGGATCATCCAAACCCTCCTGGAGCTCTGGCAGCCTTGGGGCCGTGCCCAC
>JAWWEE010000075.1:2688688-2703248 GCA_035221455.1 Xenops minutus | reverse complement strand
TCTGGCAGCCTTGGGGCCGTGCCCACTGCCCTGGGGAGCCTGGTCAGTGCCCACCACCCTCTGGGGGAAGAACCTTTTCCCAATATCCATCCCAATTCCCTGGCACAGCCCCAGCTGTTCCAGTGTTTCCCTTTGAAACCTCTCTCTGTGTGGAGCAACTGTGCCACCCCATGGACTCCCACTCCCCTCCAAGAGAGATTTTGGCAGCCCCAGTGTGGGATCCTGTGTGGATCTCTACTGGAGGCTGCTTGCAGGGAATGCATTTCCCTTTTTCCTTTGTGAGTGCTCTGCTCACACCCTCCCTGAGCACTTGCTGCCCCACTGGAAAGGAGCTGCCACACAGATAAATCAGCACATCCTACACCCTGTCCAGGAACTGCTGGAAGGGAAGTTCACCCAACTTTTCAATTGCATTTTTCTATCATTTAAAACCCAGTTTCAGGTACAAGACAATCAATTCTGGGGATTGTCACAAAGTTTAAATTCACAGAAAAGAACTTTAAACCAGCGAGAGCTGCGGACTTTTAAAATCAATATTTTATTTTACTTGAATGTGCAAATAAATATAAAAAAAACTACATTCAAGGAGCTGGCAAAGCAATTACAAGCCCAAAAGCAAAGATCCTTCAAACAAATGGAAGAACAAACTCTTGACTCAAGGTCGTGCAGACACACAGCGGTCGAGCTGAAACCCTCAGACACGAACAAGCCCCTCTCAAACCTGCCTGTTATTCCCTTCCCATCACTTGCTACCCTCAGCTTTGAGACAGTAGCACTGTAAAGGGCAAAAGTCTTGCTTCATCTGTTCAGATTATAAATTAAGGTTTACAAAATAAGGATGCTTAAAAATACCTGAAGTACACTTAAGATGGGGCGATGGATCAGGACGGTGCACGGGGGGGTTTCCCACCTTGGCACACCTGGAATCAAATGCATTTTAAGCCACAAGTTGCAACCTATTTTCTAGTAAACAGTTTTCTGTATCATAAAACCATAAAATTTGGCACAGTTGTCATCTCCACTGGGACACAGCGGAGAGGGGAGCAGGACTGAGGTGTGTTTTGGTGAGTAGAGTGGAGGCCAAAGGGGGACTCTGTGCTTTGCACTGGGCTTGTCCCCCTACTCCCCCCAGCCCTTGGTGTCTCTCCTCACTTCCTGCAGCAAGAGCAGGGGAAGAACCTTCAGATCCTTCAGTAACCAAAATTTCACAGAGACCCAGACGATGAGAACAGGAGTTCTTGACGAAAAGTCTCTGCTGGCAGTGGTTGTGCAAGTGGCCATGAATACCAGAGACTGGCCTCCCTGCTTCCCTCCCACAGATTATTTTGCAAAAAGGACAAAGAATCGGGACAGTTTTCTATTAAATGTACCCCAAAGGCCCATTTTTCTACTGTCAAGTGAGACAATTGCAAAACCAAATGTCGTACAGTGGAAATAACCCAGGACAAATCCTACAGGCTGCTCCTTAGGTCTGGCAGAAAGAATAACCTAAAAATCAAAGCCACAAAAAGTATTAGGGTGGGGGGGGGGTTTATTGCCCTAAAAGCCAGGAAAAAGTTGGAAGCAAAGCTGAAAGGAGGCTGGATATGCCTCAAGACATTATGTTTGTAATACACTCCATGGACAGCGTGCTCGTCCTCGGCCCCTGAAACACAGCAGTGAAGTCCCAGGGGGGCTGCAGGACAGACACAACTAAATTTCCTTGATTCCTCACTAGATGAAGCCAGATGAGTGATGTGTTCTGCACAAAGCAGGGCAGGGGTTGTTAGGTTCCATGGCAGAAAAGCTTCGATAGCAGTACAGATGCTTCAGTGGAAACGCTCGTCTATGATGGTCGTGGCTGGATCTCACCCTGCCCAGGACAGACTTCCATGTGTCCCTGCAAATGCAGCGGCCGTGCTGAGCCAGCAGGAAGAGGAGAGTCCGTGGGACACAGCTCAGCTCCAGCACACGCTCCGGGAGCTCCACCTGCCGACGGACGGACGGACGGACGGACACGGTACAACCCAGCGAAGCCCGGGCATGCACAGGGGAGGGGAGCGCCGGCAACAACGCTCCGGAGCTGCCATCAACATGCAAAATACAAACCAAAAAAACAGGCCAGACCTCGCAGTGGATGTTCCTCCCTCCTGCTGGAGAAGGCAGAGTCTGCAGCAGGCCCTCAGCCCCCAAAGCAACACCGGCTGGTGGGTCCTCGTTCTCCCTTGCCCGGCACTGCAGCTCAGTTTCCTCCCCTTAGTTCACACTCCAGAATTCTTAGCTGACGAGGGGCAGCCAGAGTGCTCAGTGTGCTGCTCACTCTTGTCTCAGTTTTGGCATTTTTCTCACCAGAGCACCAGTAACAAGAATCATCCCAACAAAGCCCTCTGGAGCGGGGCTGCTGAGCTGTGCCAGGTGCTCCCAGCCCCTCTGGCACTCCTAGATTACACTGAAGAGTTCTGCAGGCTCCAAGATGGCATAAATTCAGGAAGATAGGGAATATTAAACCCTTCAAAGTGGAAGCAGCTGCCAGCATCTGCTCAAACACCAGCCCAGCTCCACCTCTCCAACAAAGCCACTAGTGGTAGTTCACCCCCTCGCTGAGCCTGCCAGGACTGGCTGGTCAGCAGTGGCCTAAAGCCAGGAAACTACTGAAAAGGTGTGGCAATGCCAAGAGCCCCCTTCCCAGAAAGCTTTTAGAAGTCTCTTCATGATGGCTGGAGGGTTACACTGCAAGGAGACAAGTCTATGCCATATGGAAAATACATCATACTCCAAAGTAAAATGCTGTTTGGATAAATACCATGAATACATACATTGCATTCCCACCACTATTCTCAGGGTAAATGTGCCTCCCCAGCAAGGCTCGGGGCTGTGTGGGTGGCAGGGCAGGCTCAGGGCGAGGCGGGGCGGCGGCTGTACTGGACCCTGTATCTGTTCACGGGCACCCCGTGCACGTTCACCGTCTCACACGTGGTTTTGCAGGGCACCATCTCCTCGTCCTCGTCCCCCATCAGCCAGTCCTGCACCACGTCCACGGCCTCCATGGACACGTTCTCCTCCAGCCACCGGTTGTGCCACTCCTCAAACTGCTGGTGGTGCTTCAGCAGCACCACGGGCTGCACCTGAAAGCAGGACAGTGAAGGTCATTGAAGGGTCTCTGGGGGAGAAGGCAAAGCTCTCACCTGCACAGCTGAGATGTGCATGAGGTGGGCACCACACAAACAGGGCAACAGGACACAGCACACCCGGGTTCAACAATCCCTACTTCTTAGTGTTTGCCACTCCCCCTCCAACTTTGCAGGGTAAAAGAAAAGGCTGCTAAACTAACCCGAAATACAGAGCATTTACCAGCTCTCCTCCGTGTTTCATCCAACACAGAGCAGAAACTTCGGGGTGTGGTTTGCAGGGATTCAGCCACAAGACTTCGTATGGGTACCTGTCTTTTGGCTCACATGCTCAACCTCTGCTACTGCCCGAGCTGCAGGGACAGTGAAAGGAGAAGCACCTGCTTGGCTCTGCAGAGAGCTCCCCTCCTGTACATGTAATCCTCCGAGTTCATGATGAACATCATTTTGTGGGTGTTGAGTTTGAAGCGACAGTCCACGTTGCAGGCGCTTTCCACCCCGATGAGCCTCTTCCAGGAGCTCTTCACCTCGCTGCGCAGGGCCCTCACCTGCTTGCACTGCCACTTGCGAAACTTCTTCAGGTTTCTAGAACAAAACAAGGATGACAAAGTGTGTGTCACACCTGGCTGTGCCTTCTCCTAAGCTGGCACAGCTCACAGCACAAGTATGAGGCTTGTATTTCCACATTTAGCTTTTCAGACTCTCTCCACGATCCCCCTCTGGTCTGTCCAATTTGTTTGCTCTGACAAATATTTAGTGAAATGGGAACAAAGCAGACCTGCAGTTCCTCCCAGAAGAGACTGCTGAGGCAGGTCCACTCCGTTCCAAACATTCATGATCACACCTCAGTGCAGTGCTCATAGATTTCTCCTTCAGCATCCTTATCAGTGCACTGGACTGCACTGGTCCCTCTGCACCTCCCAGGTGACCACATTTACCCGAGGCTGCTGTGTGGGACATCCCCCAGATCCACTGCCACACAGGCAGGCAGGAAGCAGCAGCAGCTGCTGCAGGTGTGGCTCGGGGAGGGAGGAGCTCACCTTTGCAGAAAGACTGGTTTCAGGAGGAAGCCATCGTTCTGGTTGTTGGGAGCTCCTTCCACCCCAACGTACTGCTCCATGTAGTTGGCCAGGTGCTGCACAGGGGAGACCAATTCCAGTCAGATTTCACTTCATCGGGGCAAACATCACTGCAAAGAACCTGTTTATTTCCAGGCTGTTTATTCTGAGGCTGATTGATGTTGAAATTCTTGCTAACAGACTGTTTCTGTCAATGACCACAGCCCCACGTGTCATCATCCCACCTCCCAGTTAAACTTGTCCTCCTGGCAATGTCTCACATTTTGGAACAAGAAGGAAGGAAAGTATTCTTAGATATCTGCTTTGCCTGTGGTACACAGACTCTATGGTCACTGTGATATTACCTGGACCTCCACAGGATCCTCTGTCTGAGTTTCTTCTGTATCCAGCAGCTCAATGGTCATGATCACCTGTCCCTTCCGCTGCAGAAACATGACCTGCAACAAAGGTACAGGCAGAAGATATTGGCTACATGGGTTCACAATAAAATGCTCTGTATTCACCAGGCATTTGGAGAACAAATATGAGCTGGGACAGAAGCAGCAGGGCTTCTCAGTGAGCCAGCCTGTCCCTTCACTGTCTCTGCTCTGGCTTTGGTACCCTCTCTCCACATTGCTCTCTCTCATCATCTCACCTTGGAGCTTCCAAACCCATTTCTCCCAGTAAAGTGCCACAGCAAAGTCCCCTGGCAGCAAGTCCTTACCTTGAAGCAGTTCTCATCTGCCATGCACCGCTCAGCCTTCCACTGATAGCTGGTCTCCTTGGCTGCCCTCACACACCTGGATGACAAGTTACCTCCAGCAGCTCCTCGCTTCCTCTCGTTCAGGTACAGCTCGACCACCTTCAAGCAGATGTCATCGCTCACTAGATGGTGAAGCTTCCATTAAAAAAGGGGGATTTCAGTCAGTGAGCCTGGGCCAAGAGTGAACTCCAGTGTGTTATGAAAGGAGCACCAAACTCAGCACAGCCTCACACCTCAGGGCTGAAGCAGCCAAGTTTAACTCTAGAGACTTCCCACGTCTCTCTCTTTTTCATGACTTTGTAATCAAAAGAACAGGGAAGAGAGAGGGGCTGATGGGCCTTAACTTTAACAGAATTAGAAGTGGAAGACAGATTTGACTAAGAAGGATTGAACTGTTTTTGTTTTGCCTTAGATGTATTTTGGGCATGGCAGGATTTTGAAAAGACTGGAACTCAAAAAATGTTGGAATCACAGAATATGCTGAGCTGGAAGGATCACTGAGTCCAATCCCTGGCCCCGCACAGGACCAACCCCAAGAGTCACACCAGGTGCCTGAGAGCATTGTCCAAACTCTTCCTGAGCTCTGTCAGGCTTGATGCTGTGACCACAGCCCTGGGGAGCCTGTTCCAGGAGAAGGCCAGGAAGAGTCAATCCCCCAAGGTGGTCCCTGTACAGAAGCTGAAGCCTCTCCCTAAACTTCTGCTGGAGCGTTTCCTCATCATACATAACTCTTTAATAATGAATCTGCTGCAAGCCTAGTGACACTGTGAGAAAGCTGGCTGTGTGGAGGGGGCTGTGCAGCCCCCCACGCCCCAGGGCCCTCACCTGGCGGACGATGTTCTGCACCAGCTTGTCCATGGTGAAGCCGATGTAGGCGTGGATGGTGAACATCTCCCGCAGCGTGTCCTCGTACTGCGTCGGGTCGATGTTCCCATCCAGCAGGCTCCTCACCATATCCAGGAAGGCAGGGTAGTACTCCTCCAGTTCCACCTCACCTGGGCAGGGGAAAGTGCAGGCATTTAGTGCATGGAAGAGGCACAGGGAGGTTAAGAGATCCAAGGGACAGCACTGCTCAGGAACCATGGCATTCTGTGTGAGGACATCCTCACAGACAGGCAGTTCTCTGTGCCCTGACAGGCTGGAATAGTTTATCTCGTGCACTTTCAGGACTGCCCTGTGCAATAACTACTTTTTTGTGGGGCCATTTACATTTTAAATCAAAGTATCAGATTAATACAATGAGACACTTGAGAACAGCAGAGCACAGTGGGCTTGTGTGAGGTCTCTGTGAACCACACATGAGAGCCCTCAGAAGATAAATGACACACTGGCTGCCCTGCTAAATGAGCTGTGTCACAAATCACAAATAGAGGAGAGGTTTGCACCTCTGCATCCCTCTACATCCCTCCCTGCTGATCCCAGTTACTCAGACATACACCACTGGAGCACTGGCAACCAGAGCATTAAGAGTAGACTGTGTCCTGGATTATTCTTACTTGGTTGCTTCAGCCTTAGCTCCATGGCTGGGTCATTGGTTTTTTCTTTCCTTCCCTCACAGAGCAGTTTCTCTCTCTCTTTCTCAGTCCTGTATTCCAGAAGCTGCTTCTGAGCCTGACGATAAATCTTGAGGAGCCTTGAGCAGAGAGTCTGGTGAAGGCGGAGGAAGAAATACCAATTGTTATTGACGAAGAAGAGGCTGTAAACATCATCCAGAGTGTTGTGGGGCTCAGCAGCTGTAACATCACAGAAGGTTGCTTTGGTCTCCAAAGGACTGCTTGGAGGCCCAGGCACGTGTTTTTTCCGTAGCTCAGGAGTATCCAGGTTCTGCCCCTGGTGGTTTTCTCTGTCCTCATCTGTTGATTCTTCAGAAATGTTGTGCTCGGGGGGCTGGGAGAAGAACAGCTCAGGAATGAAGTGATGCACAATCTGCCGGATGGTTGCCTGGTCCTCCTTTTGGATCGTAGGCTGCCTCTTCACGTAATAGCTGATCAGAGCTGCTGCATCTTCCAGAATCTGCTTGTCTTCATAGATAAAGATAAGGTGAGGCTCGTTTGTGGATGAACTTCTCCCCTCTGAATGCTGCTCCTGATGCTGTAATCAAGAGACAAACAGATAAAGATCCTTCCAATCCATGCTCAAGAGCCATTCCTGCCAGAAGAAATAGGCCAGTATTAACACTGTGCTGGGGACAGGCTGTTTTTGATGAGAACTCTCTGAGCACAACCCCTTCCACAGGGTCCCAGGTGCTACCTCTACATGTCTAGGCCACGCTCTAACTGAAGGACACAGAGGGTGGCTGTTTAGGATCATACACACCTCATCATAGACACTCTCAATTTCATTCAGCAGACTCTTGGAGCGCAAGGCTTTGGTGTCATTCTGTTTGAAGTTGACAGCCTGGTGGTCCAGGGATTTCAGATAGGCCTTCTCATACTGCTCCCTCCAAATCTTGTTGAAGCCCTGCTGGGCCTCCCTCCATTCCTCCTCTTTTGCTTTCAATCTGCAAAAATGTGCAGTCCAGTTCAGAAAGACAAGCACAGAAATACACCCAAAACATTTTCATGTGGCCAACTGTGAGGCACCAGAAGGTTTTCAGTGTTCCTGCAAGCAATAAATCAATCAAAAAAGCAGCAGTATTGATGATGAGCTATGCTTTGAGACAACACCTACAGAAAACAGTTCACAGAATCACAGGATCATTTAGGTTGGAAAAGACCTCTGAGATCAGTAAGTCCAACCTTTGATCACCACCTTGTCACCCAGACCATGGCACTGAGTGCCATGTCTAGTTGTTCCTTGAACACCTCCAGGGATGGGGACTCTACCACCTCCCTGGGCAGCCCCTGCCAATGCCCAACCACCCTTTTGGTGAAGAAACTGCTCCTGATGTCCAACCAGAACTTCCAGTGGCACAGCTTGGGGTTATGTCCTCTCATCCCACCACGAGCTGTTTCAAAATGCTTTAAAAATTCTTTACCATTTTCTTGAAGACACCGAGGAGAAGGGGAATTACCTCTTAAGAACAACAGGGACTGCAGTAACTGGGTTCTTCTTCAGGCTCTCGATGATCTCCGGAGCCTTGTCGCCGTAGATGCGGTAAATGGCCCGGCGCTGGATCACTTCCGACGTCCCTCCCAGGCAATCGTCCAGGCGGAATTTCTCCTGATCCTCCGGACTCAGGCGGGACAGTTTCTTCTGCACGCTCTCCAGCACCCGGATTGTGGCTAAATTGGTCTCCAGGACAACATCCAGCTGGGGAGAGTTCCCAAAACACACAGTGTCAGCAAACAGGCAGAGCAGGAAGAGGCAGAGCAGCAGCCCAGGGTTTGTGGCAGGCATTGCAGCCCCACTGGGTGGAGCTGGGAAGTATCAGGAAGGTTTTTACTGGAAAATAAAGCTCTGCCAGTTGTCCCAAAGGTAACATGCAATTTAGAACTGGATTCATGCCTAGGAAGAGCTTTTAGACTCCAGGCAAGTGGAATACACCAAACCTGAGCTCAAACCAGCAAACATCAACAGAACTTTCAGGAACTGTCCACTAATTATTTCAGTGAAATCCTCATGGCCAGGAGTTCTGCTTTGTGAGGAGGCAGGAGGGGAGGCAGCAGCACAGGTACCTCAAACCTCTCGTCCTCACAGCGGTGCAGCTGCTCCTCATAGGGAGTCTTCTTGGAGCTGACAAAAGTGGAGTCTTCAGACCAGGATGGAAATGAAACCCAGGTATCGTTTAACACCTGCAACAGTGCAAAGGCACGACATGGAGCAGAGCCCTGGGAGCCCAGAGCTCTTCCATGGGCTCTGATACCTCTTCTCTTTTCTTTTTGCATACTTGTTCCCTGAGTTTCTGGTGGCCATTTCAGACCTAATTCCCAAGTCAGTGGCATGACTACTCCCCACATTAGAGGTCTCTCTGGAACTGTGACAGGGCTCTGCTCAGAAGGCTTGAAGGCACCTTCACTGTCACCTCACACACAGAGACCACCCTGCAGCCACCAGCAACTGTAGGTAAAGGAGACAGTGGGAGAAGTGGGAGCCCCCCACACTGCAGCTGTGAGTCCTCGGGGGGGATGGAGCCTCAGGCACTGCCTCTGCTCTTCCAGGAGACTGTTTCTAAAGGCCATACTGACTCTCTGCTAGAAAATGAACTGCAGGATATTTAATACTTTTTTCTGTTTAAAAGAATAAATTCGTGTCTGCACGCAGACTGAAAAGGTATTAAAGATGCAATTTGAGATGGGCTTAGATAAAATTAGTAAACTGTGGGTATTATTTCAATAAACTGGCTGAGTAACTGCTGTGAGACTAAAGCTGGTGAGTCAGCAGGGGAATGGGGAATCCAGAGGCACAAACTGTAGCAGCAATGACCCCTCTCCATTCCTGTGAGTGCAGTGTGTGCTCAGGGACTGAACAGGTTGCTCCCAACGTACCTCCTTGCAAATGGCTGTTCTCCCACTGCACTTTGGCTGCTGGTAGGTCTTGGGCAGGGCCCTGTAACTGGAGCCGATGCGTTTGCAGGAGGCGTAATCGATTTCCCGGCTCATTCCATCCCCGGATCGGTCGCTCAGTGGAGAGGCAAAGGAAAGCTCTTTCACACCAAGGAAGGACTTGAACTGTGCAAAGAGCTCTGGGAATTTCCTTCAGAAACACAAGTAAGTGTATTTTGTTATTTCACTCTGACAGTTTTAGGGTGGTTAATGCGTGTCATAAAAGAGAGGGAGAAATATCTAAACAAACTCAGCACTGAGGTGAGAAATCTCTCACTGGCATTTTATCTCTGTTATTGTTCTCTCTGAATTACCTGAGGAAGAAAAATAATTTCCCTTCACTACCTGAATACTCCCCTTAACTGCCTGAGGAGAAATTGATATTTGCCACATGATTCTCCCTCTTCTGTTGGAAGCCAAACAGCTCAAAAGGCTCAGAGCAGAACTAGAACTATTCATCCTTTTCACAGCTCTGCTCTCAGATTTCATATTTATACCTTTATTACATTTTGAGATACTAAACAGGAAATGTGAACAGACAGGAAAATAACTTCCTCAAAATGCCCTTTAACAGCTATATAGATAGATTTAAAGCTCCAAATTTTATTACTCCTCTTCTTGCATGCTACTTAGGAGATATTAAATTATCCTGAATTAAACCCAAACTCAGTAACAAAGTTCACAATGCCTCCAGAAAGTAACAGAGCAGGACCTACAAAGGACAACACAGCAGAGATAGTTAGTAACTTACCCCAAAAATGGAGTAACAAGCTGGAGCAACTCAGAGCCAGAGACCAACTCCTGGTTGAAGAGGGCAATGCAGCGCAGGAAGTTTTCATAGACCTCCTGGCTCTTGAGCACCCTGCGAACCTGCAACAGTTTGGAGACAAAGAATCACATCACTTGAATGCCTCTTGGTTCATACCTAAGTAGTCTGAGCCATGGGTACAGTGCTGAACTTAACATAAAAAAAGAGAATATGCCAGAAAAGGCCAGTTTCAAACAGTAATTTCATTACTAGAGATGGTGCCATGAGGAAACAGCACTGAAAAATAGAGGAAAACACATCTGTGAGGGACAGGCATGCAGGAAAATGTTAATTAACATATTCTGTTTCTCTTCCAAACATACCCATTCTCACTTTTCTTGGTCTGTCTTTCCCTACCACTTGAAAAGTCAGCGAATTGCTAAGTGCTGACACAGAAATTGTATCGAAACCCAGGCAATTAACAGGCACAGAAAAGGCTGGAGATGAGACCACAGCGTGTGAGAACAAAGCCTGACCTTGTCAAAGAAGGAGAACTCCTGCAGTGTTCCATATTTCCCCACTGTCGCCACTGACAGATCTTTGGTACCTCGCAGCTTCATCTTCTTCTGTTAAAAGAACAAGCAGTTATATTTAACATGTTGTGACTCAAATGCCATCAGATTCCACTTGGGTGACAGAGAACAGCTCCCTGCAAAGGCTGAGACCCCAGATTTCCCCAGCAGTGCTCTGGAACTGCTGTGTCAAGTCCTCAGAGCAACCTCTGTCAAATGTCTCCCAGAAAAAGGAATTGCTTGAGAGAGAATTCCAAAGAAAGATTTTTTTGAGAAGCAAGAAATTCTCCTTTTCCAGGCTCAATACTTAGTACAGAACATCTTGCTATTTAGCATCCAACATGCTGTCACACACATTTAAGCATACTTGAAGAACTCCCTTTTTCTACTGTAATTATTATTTTTAAAATAACTTGGAAATTTTCTTATATCTAACATCCACCTACCTGAAATACACTACTCATTACACCATTATCTCAGCGATTGTCTAAACACAACTGGTAATATCAGATCATTCTGAGTCTTTATTTGCTAAAAGATACCTTTGCTGGGCCAGAAACAGGACGCAGCAGCAACGGTCTGGATCTCTTTTTGCTGTGCTCCAGATTCTTCTCATGCTCAGTTTTCTGGACACTGTTCACCTCACATGGTCCATTTCCTGTGAACTGTAATAAATAAATAATGATTCCAAGGTTCTCCTCTAAACTAAAGAATCCTAACAGGATACAGACTGTGTGGTTAAGTCACAGTGAAGAGCAGCAAAGTTCATTACTGGCTGTATGATTTTCCATAACATTTTGCATATTCTACACACAGAGAGGGTTCAATCTTCTGCCTTGCCCTAAGCACACACATACCAAAGACCTTTTTGCCTCTGGGAGGAACTGTCCAAACTCAGAGAGCAGATCCTCCTGTCCCCGGAACAGGTTGGCCACTTCAGTAAACACCTCCTCCTCTGACATGCCTCGAAAGGGTCGGCCCTTGGTGTTCAGCTGCTCTTTCTGAAAAGATACACCCAGATGTTAAACAGTCAAAAAATGCCTCACTCTGCCAGAAAACTCATCCTGAGCCCAAATCCCCAGTGCTACATGACTTGAAATGACTGTGCAACAGCCCCAGGTTCTTACAGGACCTCCTTTCTCACACAGCATCAGTAAATCCACAGAGGGTTAGTAAACACAGATCTAGATACAACCCTTTTACACCCCAGTCCCTACAAAGGTCTACAGTTTTCACATTTTTGCCATTTCATGTGAATATCTACAAGGCATTGTTGGACAAAGATTAGTCCTTGGGAACTCTGTAGTTCAACAGACAGAGATTAAATTTGACAACTGCTCCAATATTTACAGTGCAAACCCACCGTCCCCTCCCACAGAGCATTTTTTACCTGGTAAGTGTGAAGGATTTCTAGAAAGGACCTGTAAATTTCTGGATGGTCAAGGAAGCGTGTTTTGATCTTATTCACATAACTGATGGCATTATTGAACTCCACAGAATCAGATTCCAGGGGAATCTGGGATTTATCTTCTTTGTAGGGAAGCTGTTGCCTGAACTCCTCAGAGCAGTCACTGTGATTGTGTGAGTTCTCCTGGGAGTAGTGCAACAACATCCCACTGCCAGGGAGTGTGCTGGGAACGGGCTCGGGGGGCACCTGGAGACAGGCAAGGCAAGGCACACCAGAGAGAGGTTGTCAGAAAAGGAATACAAGTGCAAGTTCAACAGCAATCCAGCATCAGTGCTGTCAAGCTGCTTAGCCTAAAAAATACTACCACATGAAGAAGAAAGCAAAAAGATTTCATTGATTTCATTAGTCAGTCCATTCCCTACCTAGTTTATTAACTCCATCAGTGAATACCTACAAGGCAGTTGTTGGACAAAGACTAGTCCTTGGGAACTCTGCAGCCTGTTCAAGACGCAGAGATTAAATCTGACAACAACTGCTCCCAACAGTTATAATGCAAACCCACCATCCCTTTAAACAGAGTCAAAAAAATACCTCATTCTGCCAGAAAACTCATGCTGAGCCAAGGACCCCAATGCTGCATAACTCCCAGTGACCACAGCCTGGTCCTTATAGCACCTCTCTTCACACCTCCTCTCATTCTGAATGATTCATTAGCCAATCAATTTCCCAACCCAGTTTACCTCCATCACTTAAACCCCCCCTCGAGTCCTACCTGGTGTAGGAACCACTGATTTGTGACTGTCATGGTGTTTCTGTTCTCACTCAAGATGCTGCACCACCATCCCCCACAGCAGCTCCTGCTACCCCTGCTTATTGCCCAGGAACTGCCCCTTTTATGGATATTAAACATAAGGCTCTTGCAGATACTAATTTCTAAGCAACAGAGAGGTCTCAGGGAACTGAGACCTAAAAGACAGTTCCTGCTACTAACTGGAGCTAAACCACAAATTTATCAGCAGAATAAACTTCACAGCTCCATTTCAGCCCCCACAACCACAAAACAACACCACAAAACAAGCAGAGGTGACACCCATCTGTATCCCAGCGGGTTTGTTTCACTGCAGGATGTTACCAACTGCAGGGCAGTACCTGACATGGACAACAGGATCTTAAAGATCATTTCCAACCTAAACAATTCTATAATTCTGTGTACTTTTGCCTATTGCCTAAACAAGTTTCTTACTGGAAGACTGGAAGTTCAGCTCTTCCAGGATCCTTTCTTGAAATGTGTCACTGCCCACACCACGTACTGAAAACCTGTCAGGCCAATTACAAGTTCAGTTTTCAAATCTGACTGAAATATTTGGACATGAAGTGGTGTCTCATGCAGGATCCTCATTCCTGTGCAAGCTAAACAGTGGTTTGAGAATAAACTGGGGGTTGGAACTAGGTGATCTTTAAGGTCCCTTCCAAACCAAACCATTCTATGGTTCTTTGACTAAATATTTAAATTCATATTATACCCGTTATCATGGGTTTGAAAACCATCTACAAACTTCAGCAACATGCACTGCACATAAATGTCCACAGGAGATGAGTCCAGCAACACACAGAGCAGAGTTTACTTGGAGACTATGACCTACCTGACTGTTCAAAGGTGACTGTATGCTCAACTTCCCGTTCTTTGGGATTTCTATCCTGTAGCCCAGAGGGAGAAATGCATTGAATCCTACAATGAGGTCGGGATGCTCATGGAAAAGCTGGGAAACACGTCGGATGACTCCAGGTGTGTCAATGCTGAAAGTGAGAAGTGCTTGTTACTTGAGTCCAGATCAGAAATACAAGTGAAGCCTAGAAAATGCCAGGGAAGCATCTGGCTCCTCAGGGATGCAAGTTTTAAGAAGCAAGTTTGGGAACTTCAAACCTAGAGATCAGCCCAAGCAAAGGGAATAGCCACTGCAGCCTCCCACTGGGAATGTTATCCAGAGAGGAAAGAGATGAGTGTGCAGGATGCCAAAGGGGTGAGACACCCACCCATCCAGGGCTGGCAGGTCACAGGTTCTGTGCTCAAGCTGCTTCACTTGTTTTCAAGATCTCCTTTTCAGAGTGGGAAGGAAAAATAGATTTGCCTTTTCCTGTGGATTTCATCTCTGGAAAATGATGGGATGGACAGAGGCCCTCCCCCTCCCTGTGACTGCACCACTGGGAGACAGGGCAGAGGGGCAATGATGGTGTGTGAAGGCTGGAGGACCCTACACAGGCAGAGACCACACAAGGGCTGAGACCTGAGGGAATGGCTGGGGCTGTGATACCAGGGCAGGGGATTTAGTAGTGATATCAGGGAAAGGTTCTTCCCCCAGAGGGTGGTGGGCACTGACCAGGCTCCCCAGGGCAGTGGGCACGGCCCCAAGGCTGCCAGA
>JAWWEE010000075.1:2664961-2682295 GCA_035221455.1 Xenops minutus | reverse complement strand
TTCAGGCATGTCATTTAACTTGGTCTTTCTCCCACTGAGGTATCCCCAGAGATGACAGCCGCAGCCTGCAGCTCCTGTCAGAGGCAGTGACCTGAGGACCTGGGCACACTTTGGGGATGGTAAGTAGTGGAATTGCTGGGTTTTGGCCTCTGTGCTGCTGAAGTCATTCATTGATTTCAGTTTTCTTTCTTGTAGCTGACTAAGGGAGTAACCTGGAGACTAGAAGAACATGTGAGCCCTGCCAGGAGCATGTCCTTGGTGTCAGAGATGGATTTACATCCTCAGCTGTGAGAAAGATAAGTGGAGGGCTATGCCACATGGTGAGTGGATGAGAGCCAGGTCCAAGTTTGTGCCAGTGAGGTGAGAATTTGAATGTCTGACTGAATTTGGTGTCCCTTTGAGGGTGTTGTCTATTGGGTCAATTTATGCACATCACTGTAATGTTTTTCTTTCCATGGAAAGAAAAAAGAAGGGGAGGATGAATTAAGGACCACCCATCCAAAAAACAAGACCCTTCAGTGCAAGCTGAGGAGGTGCTGGAAGTTCTCCAGTTACACAATGAGGGGAGGGACTGGAGACCTCTCTCTGGGTGTGTGCTGGCCACACACACCTAGATAGATGTCCCAGGTGGAGAGTATAAGGAACAGGCAGTGCCTGCTCCGGGTGGAGGGGTGTGCTGGCACAGAGGACAACGTTGCCTCCTGCGGGGACGCCCGCTGAGTGTGCCGAGCCTACCGAAGCCCAAGGGTGCAGCAGCCCGTCGTACTGGGGGTCCTGAGCACATTGGGGTTGGCATGTACAGTAACTGGGGAAGAGGTTCAGTAACTGTGTGAGTGGTGTATGAGTGTGTGGGAGTTGTCTTGGGGTTTCTTGTGTTTCCTTCTTTCAGTTTTTTGTTGCCTTTCATTTGCTGCTTCTTGGCAAGAAATGCTGCTTGCTTGAATTTGAAGTGGTGCTGTAGTTTCAGCCTGAAATCCTTGCAAACCCTCCCCGGAGCAGCGTAGTATGCACACGTTCACCTGGCATCTCAGAGGTTTTTGGTTGTCTTAGTCAAACGGCATTGTTTCAGGTCGTCTTGGCAGCTGTGGCCTCTTGCTGGGTGTTTTGGACATCAGACTTAGTCCTGTGTTTCTACATGATGCTTGATGAGGCCCGAGGTTTTGCTGAAGTAGTTCTCATGCATCCTTCCCCATTTTGGTGGTGCTTTCTTGTGGTGATCTATTATGTTGGATTGCAATCCAAGGCTACCTCAGCCTACTCAACCTGGTGAGTGCAGTTCCACAGGCCACGTAGCCTGAGTGTGTATGGGGCATAGAAATCATTCTCATGGTGTCATGTTATGTCTTCATTTCCTGTTTGTTTGTATTTGATGTGTCGTCTGTTTCTTGGAGCCACCCTGCCCTGAGTTAGAGAGTTAAGCTGGGTAGAATAGCAAGAAGGGTTTACAGTACACTCATTTTATATTGTTTTTTGGGTATAAAAGTTGTCTTCTCCTTGGTTGAGGATAAATCCAAACATACAAGAACAGCCATCTGAAGGGAATTTGTGTTCCCAGAGTAAAAGACATCATTGGTTTTCCTGGAATATATGGAAGAGGGGCAGTAGGAGTGAGCTGGGATGAAACATTGCCATGGATAGTGTCTTGTGAGAACTTTGGAATGTTTCTGCCAAATGAGCATTATTGACTGCACATGTACAGCAGTGTATGTGTTTACTCAGTCTTGCAGGCTGCTTCTTCTGATTAGTTATTGTATTTTCCAGTTAAAATAGAAAAACACCAGCTACTTCACACATTCTGTTATTTCTATTACCTTGGAATGCTCCATATTGTGTATTTGCATATTTTTAGTTGTATTCTGCTTGTGAATGTTAGGGTCTTGGGTTTTTGTTGTTTTTTTTTTCTTTGGTTGGTTGGGGTTTTTTGTTTGGTTGGTTCCTTGTTATTCTTCTGGGTTTTTTGAAGATGAAAAAGAGTCGTTTTAGCAGGCTATAGGCATGAGAGGGTAGATGAGCCTGGTGGAAAAAGTGAGCATTGAATCCAGGACAGAAGATGATGTTGTTTTGGAGGTGTTCTATTTCTGGTGAGTCAGTGCACATAGGGTAAGAGGTCACTTCCTTGGCACACCCAAAGCAGACAGCCCATTCTGTGCCAGCACCGACAGTCTCAGAGCAGGCTCTGCCACCGTCCCACGCGGCTCCACGTGGCGCCCCGCTCAGGTCCAGCTGCTGCGCATGTGCCCTCTATTCCCTGCCGCACGCTCGGCCCGGGGAGAGGAGGCCTGGCCCCAGCCGATGTCTCTGATTTGTTCTTCTTTTTTTCTTTTTTTTTCTGTGAATTTTTTTTGTTTATTTGTCTGGGAGGAATCTTCATCCGTGTTCCCTTTTGGAAAGTGGAACACATCCCAAGCATTTGCTGCCTCTTCAGAAATCAGGGAAATGAGTTGTGCTGTGTCCAGGTGCCAAGCACTGACCTGGGAAAGAAGTAGCAAAAGAGGAATAGGGAGGCCTTACTTGGCTTTTCTGTCTGCAACCTTCATGGTTGTGGATGTAACTGGACCTTGTGGTTCTTTCAGCACCTTTAAGCTGAGCCATACCTTCGAACCTGAGGCAGAACAAACGATCCTGTGCCTCTCATCCTCATGAAGGTGGTGTGTGGGCTGTTCTTTGGGATGTGTATCCTGGATAATAAACCTGGCTCTGTCAAAAATCAAATCCCAGGTGTGCAGACTGCAATCCATGGCAGCAGAAACAGCAGCAATTCCTTCTCCAAACACTTTCACACCCCACACCTCAGCTATAAAACAAGACAGGCGTTCACAAAATGGGGCAGTTCTCAGCAACTGGGAGAATGCTGGTGGCTGGGAGGTGTCTGTGTGGCTACAGCTCCAGGAATGCTAAGCTGTCACAGCTCTTCAGACAGGAAAGAGCTTTCCAGCCTCAAAAATTAGAGAAGCCTCACCAGAGTGCCCAGGAAGGGTGTGCAGCATCTCCACACCTTCCGTATTCCAGGCAATCATGGAGGCATTCCCGGGAACCTGCCACCAGCAGCTGGTAATCAGGACTGAGTGCCACAGCTGTGGCACCTGCCATGGCACAGAGAGGAGAGAGAGGCTGCTCTTGGTGTCACAGCCAGAAAAGGGACATTCTGGGTTTGTTTCTGTGCTGTATTTCCCCAGCTGGAACCCCCTGTACTGTCTGGACCCTGCGGTCTGTGCCAAGAGCAAGATTAGGTTCCTGCAGGCATATCTGGGTCAGTGTGTGCTTTTGTCGTCCTGACAACAAAATGACCCACTTTACCCTCATTTGTGGGAGCAGTTGCCAATGGGGCTGGGGCTGGCTGAGCATAAAGGCTTGGCACCTTTATTCTGCCTTTGTCTCAGCTCCCAGGAGAAGCTGGGCTCCTACAGAAACCGATGTTCTCTCCTCCTTGCTGTTTATGCAGGTTTAGATTAGATATTAGAAAAAAAAAATCTTTCCCTATGAGGGTGGGCAGGCCCTGGCACAGGTTGCCCAGAGAATCTGTGGTTGTCCCATCCCTGGAAGTGTTCAAGGAGAGGTCAGACAGGGCTTGGGCTAGTGGAAGGTGTCCCTGCCCATGGCAGGGGGTAGATCTGGATGGTCTTTAAGGTCTTTTCCAACCCAAACCATTCTATGATTCTTGGTTAGAAAAAGAATATGAAAACTCTGGATATTTTTGATTGCAGTAAATACAGCAGCAGTGATCCAGAAAAATGTATTCTTTACAACTTACTGCAGCAAATCCTCCATTCTGTTTCAAGCCCGCTCACTGCGTTGTTAGCCAGCTCAGCAGTGAGAAAGAGCCCCAATAAAAGGAAATTCTGTTCACAGGGAAGCTTTTCATACACAGTTGAGTCTGAAATTTTTATGGCTGCTTCCCCTGCTGTGCTTTTAGTAAGAGAGAATAACACTCTCTAGAAAAATCCATGTGACACCTTTTAAGTGAGGTATTCACTGAATTAAATCAACCAACCAGCAAGGTAAATTTAAGATAAATTAATAAGACAAAGCAACTTGAAAGAAAAATAAACACATACATATACACAACTACAAGCATGAGAGCTCTCTCCCTGCATGTACTTGCACCCTCTTCTGTTCGCTGATGCACAATGTTAGTTATGTTTATGGATACTTTTCATACCTTCGAAATTAAAAGACACAGGGATTATAAAAGGCATTTTTCTCTGTGCATGTGCTTTATCATGAGATTGTATTTTTTTCAGAACTGGAATATCCTGTCCCTAAAATCATGTAAGTAATCATAACACTACAGAATCACGTGATAAAGTAGTGCAAGTGGGAATGCTAAAATTAGAATGAGGAATGGCTGTATCTGCAGCTTTCCTTGGGGCAGGTCTAGGTGAAAAGTGATCACTAATAAAGGCTGTGCCAGTGTCAGATGAGAGAAGAGCTCCCTTGGATTGGGGATTATTATGTGTGCACTGCTGTCTGACAATGAGTAAGTACTTAGCCTAAGTCCCTGGAATAATTCATCAGCTCTCACTAAAATTGCAGGAGTTACTGGAAATCCTTGTGTCACTTTATACTTCAGCCCATGGGAATTCCAAACTTTACAGTGAAAGAGTGGGTTTAACTTATTGTTTTTTTGTGAAAATCAAATCATGTCACATCCTTCACCATAAAACTGGTCCTGAAAATACATGAGGTATAACAAAACTCGAACAGGTGGTGTAGGTAAAATCATAACACTGGCTGTGTCCTTACATGCTGACTAATCATAGAAGCATTAAGATTGGAAAAGACCTCCAAGTTCAGCCTTAAATTTCAGATTCTCTGCAGTTTTTATACATTCATTTCAGAAACTGCAGCTCTGATTAATTCTGGAAATACTGACCTCTCTGCTTAGGCTGGAAACACCTCACTGTCCAAACACCATATTCGCTGTGTTATGTCCTTCTGGAGGAGATTTTACAGTGTTTTCTTCCCTTGGAAGGCACTTTTTGGGTAATTGAGAACCTTTCTAAGCCTGTGCTTGCTTATTTTAAAATGGAGTCAGAGGGAATGAATTTCAGAAGGGGGTAACTGAGTTTTGTAATTCCTGAGAATCTGAGTCATTACTGCCCACTGCCAGTTAGTTAGCACTTTAGGAGCTCAGTCTGGCAACTGTGTCTCAGTGGGCAGAGGAAGAGGGAAATATTTGGATATTGTTCAAGGGGAGACGTTCTTCACAAACACTCTTGCTGTTACAGGGATAGACAGGAACAGAGCATGTGCTGCTCTGGATTTTGGGGAAGCCTTGGACAGGCATTGCCCTGCACTGGGCTGTGAGTGCACAGTAGTGCTTGGACTGAGTGTGGCCTCACTGCCAATGCCATTAATTCCTGATCTAATGCACAATTCTGCCCTATCCTAAGGCACCTTCACTCCCACATGAAGCTGCAAGCTCACAGCTTCCCTGCTAAGCACAGTCATCATACTGCATTGCAAGGCCACCAGCGGGAGTGCCTGATTCAGCAGCTTCAGAACTTTTCAGCTGATTTACTTGAAAAAACTGAGCTGATGAAGATTTGGACAAGGCTGGAGGGCTGGAAGGGAAAAGGGACTATGTTCCAACAGAGGAGATCCCAGCATGTGTCTGGACTGGAGCTTATACTGCTCTCTGGACATCCTGAGCTCGGCAAAGGGGAGATGATTATTGGCACTGAACATTAGTGTGTGGTGCCTCTCTCCAGCAGATGCCCTGACCCTTTTTTTAAGAAAAGCCTGAGAAAATTGCAGCTACTTTTATTGGAAATGGTTGACTGAAACTTCCCCTGGTGCGATCCATCTGTATTAGAAGAGGACAGATACCTCTATAGTAACCAGTGTTTGTCACTTGGGAAGTATCCCCAGAGTCTCTTTCTAAGGCACTAAAGAACCTTAGAAAGGTTCTGAGGTTCCCTCCCAGGTGCTGTGCATCTGAGGTCCTTTTGTTCAGCATCCTTGACTATTTTAGAAAAAATTGTCTCAGTATTTTAGCATGACATAAGACTGCCAGTTCTAGAATCATTTATAGTTCAAGCTCTCTCAGCCATGTAAAGCAGATTTCTCAATACCCAGGCAGTGAGTGTGTGTGTGCCCTGTCACTGCCTCCTGTCAAGCTGTGCAAGAATGAATTTGCTGTGCACAGTAAGTATTTGCTACTTTCTGGCAAACCAGAACCATCCCCAAAAGAGCAGTACATGGGAAATGATAGAAAGAAAAATGTAATCTTTTACAAAAAAAAAAAAAAGGACATAAAAGAAAGAAAATCCATCCCTGTGGGATGCTACAGCTGACAGTAGAATTCCAGTGACAGAAGGTGGTTGGCTGTTGCTCCTGGTTTTGTCATATAGTGCAGGATGACATCATGACCCACCTGCTGCTCCCTGGCCATGGGGATCAGAGTGCTGCAGCAGAGCTCACCCCAGGGTCAGTTGTTGAGAAAAAACTGCAACTGTCAGCAGAGAATAAGTAGAGAAAAAAAAAAAAGCTTGTCCAAATGTCCTTGGAATGCAGAGGGAGAGAAGTAACCTGATGCAAACACCTCAGCAAAGGCCCTGACAAAACAGGCATCCCCTCTCCTTTTCAGTGCCTTTCTCCCATGCTGCTCTGTTTTCCAATATTGCCAGCATGTTGTTGTTTCGTTTCAATTTGTGTTTCTGCTTGTGTTCAGGATGGCTTTTCCCATAAGGAATGCTGCTTTCTCCATGAAACAGAGATAATGCTCAACCAGCCAAGCAGATTCACTCACTCAGAACTGCTTTCTGCTTCCCCATGTTCTCACAGGAGACTGTAATCTATCATTTCTGTGGATCTTTGCCTTTTCTAGGGCACTGAACTGAGAGAAAATCAGTATCAGCCAGAGTAGCTGCTTCTCCTAGCTCTCTCATGAAATGAGATTTTAGAGTCTGGTGTTTAGCCTTGGCTGTATCCTCTGTATCCCTCTGGCACGGAGAGGAATAATTAATGAAGAATTAGTAGTCTGTTTTTATGGGCTCCTTTTGCAAACAATACTTGATTAATCTCACAGTCATCTGCCCAAATAAGAAGAGATTAACCAACATCCTAATCTATCATAAATTGAATGGGCAGGGAGACAAAGCACTTACCTTGAGAGCCAGATAGAGTGAACAGAGCCTATGTTAGCCTAAATCTAATTTAAGACAACACTAGAACTCTAAAATTGTGGAATTTTGGACTGTGCTTCAAGGCACTGCAAGCTGTGATGTGTTCTCTGCTTCTCACTCTGCATCTACCTGTAATTGTTACTGATCACACCAGTTCTTGTCACTAACCAGGAGAATGAGCTCCCTCACTGATTCAGACAGTTGGTTGCAGTGGGACCAGAAGTCCTCAGCCTGCAGAGCTTTTATTGGATGTCAAGATTTGCCAGCTCGATTGAGAAGCATCAGTGGCTGGGATAATTGGGAACGCAGCAGCTTGTTTTCTGCAGGAATGCAGCACGTGGTGATGGTTTCTGGGGAGCTGCTGTAATTTGCAAATCAAAACCAAACAAAATCAACCATCCAAATCTTTTCCATGGGCATTCTGGATTTCCTCAGGCTATAAAAATGTCAAGCCTCTAAACATATCAGACCTGTTTTCCTGAATTCCAGGGCTATAGCCTATCTGTACCCTAAGGCTAAGATGAAATCATTGTCTCACACCGATTCACAAGCTCTTTAAATAATTCCCCCAGTTTGCTTTGGGGGACATAAAGGAAACAGATAAGAAAATATTATAAATGGTATTTTTTTCTAGGGATACTGTGTGAAAGAGAGTCCAGACTCCAAGGTATTCATGACTGTTGATCTTTCAGCACTCTCAACATCTTTGTCACAGGTGTCATCACAGAGGTGAAGTGAGAAGCAGCTGTGAGTCAGGATGGCAGTGTGGGCTCTGGCATGACAGGGAATTGCTTTTCCCGCTCTCTGCCTATTCCAGGAGCCATCAGCCCCCACTAGCTTGTTCATAGGCTGCTGAAGACCACAGGAGCAGGACTGAATTCTCAGCTGGGAGGGTAATTTTGTGGGTGTTTACCAAACAATGTTGATATCTGATAAAATTCAAATCCCTTTAATTGGCATTTCCTTATGGTGGATGGGTACACAGGACAAACCAGATGCTATGGGGTCAAGAGAGCATTCTAAAGAGGAAAATGTCAACCCTCTGTGCAGGCTATTTGGTATAAACAGCATAATTTCTCCAGTGTTAGTGGTTTGCCTTGTCTGTGCCCTGTCTTCCTAGCAGGAACGTAAGGAGCTCGTACAAACCCAAACGATCTTTCAGTGATTTCTAGAAAATCTTGTATAGGTGTATATTCTGAATTCTCACTTTTGGGGCAAAAAAACTAAAATATCTTGAGAGAAAAAATCTTTGCTGAAGCAAAAAGCTAGGTATGTAAGGTGGTAGGAAATGCCATTTTTCAGCCTTACCTTCCATACCAACCTATCTTGTGCCTTAAAGAAGCCAGTTACATCCATTAAAGAATGGCACAAGAACCATAAAATAGACCATCATAGCTAAGTGTCAAATAAAGTTGTGGTGCTCTGAAACACATATAAAGCTGTCATTTTTAATGCTTTTATGTATTCTTTAAAGCACCATGGAATAGACTGCAGGAAAAAGGAGGCATTTGGCAGCCAATCACCTGCAAAGTGTTAAAAGGAACAAGCTCTGTATTGCTCAGGAGATGGCCAAGGTAACATCCATCTCTATCCCCTGGGTCTCTCTACTTCACTGGATTATATACTTTGGTTATTCTTTGGACAAAATGTGCAAGAATGTACACACTGGGATCAATAATAAAAGGAAAAGGGGAAACCAAGAACAGTGGTGCCTCTGGCTTGGTGATCTTGTGTTGGCTTTGCCTGTTCTTTCATAAACTCTTCAGTACAGAAATTCTTTTCTTTGGCCTCCCCTTTTCATTTTACTTCATTTACTGTGAAGAGTTATTAATGTTCTGTGTAAAATTATCCTATGGCTTTGAGTTTTTTCTACACAGTAGTGACGTAGAGTTTTCTGTGTCTCTGAAGCTGATCTGCCACAATGAAAAAGCTGCAGGCACCAGGTTTGGCTCTGTAACAGGAAAGGGAAACCTGACAATCCACATGAAACGCTGAAACAGCAACTAAAACACTTGCTTTTCTCAGCAGGCACCCAGGGCCTCTTTGAGGATTAAACCTACTGCTAAATTTAGCTCTGTCTCACTGGAGTTACTATCAGAAGTTATCAGATCAGGACATCTCGGGGGGATGACGTGTGGCCCGTGGAAGTCTAAGCCCTGGCAGCTCCTCTCCTCCCTGGGCTGCAGCAGAGTTGGGACCTGGGAACATTCTGTGAAGTCAGCATGGCCTGAGACTCCAGAGACATGCTGGGATTCTTCAAAGGACATGGAATACCTGCTCTCGTCAGCCTATTCATCTACACATCCTGAGCAAAATTATAACACTGAACTGGATGTCACAGGACACCAGAATGGTTAAACCACTTGAAACATTCTAATCCCCTTTTTTAAGGTGTTTGGTTGGTTGGTTTTTTAATATGCATAAATCTTCCACTGACCTTTTTTTCCACTGCTTGGATCATACAGACACTTTAAATTCTCCATTCCAAAGCAACTTACTCTCAATAGCTCTGATGAATTAAGGAGTGTAAATAAACATTTTAAAAGTTAAATCTGGGGGAAGACAAGTGGAACCCTTCAGAAAATAACCCTTTGCAGGTCCTCATTTAGTGCAACAGGTCGATTGACTGTGTCATGTTTTCCTCATCAGTTCCATCTCTGTGCAATGGAAACAAGTTCCTCCGTCTCTACAAAATGTCTAGCTGTTTTCATGCTGTTTGGAGCAGAGTCTGAAGGAAGGAAATGTGTGTACAGGTCAGGTAGGACTTCCTAAAAGTGCAGAAGCCCTCTGTCCCTGCAGCAGTGGTTATTGAAAGGTCCATCTTTGCTCCTTGGGATGAAGGACACCAGTCTGGAATTGCACCAGACTGCCAGTGCCGAGCCAGGAATTTCAAGCCTGGTTCAATCTCTCACTAGGAAAGGCTTCACTAAATGGAACCTGTGACTTCTCTTTATAGCCCTTGTCTTCTCAGTACTTAACCCCATTCCTGTGAGGTACTCTGAAAGCATTCAGAGCTTAAATTTTAACATTTTTGGAATATTTTTTCTTGTCTGCTCTGGGTTGGAAGCTGTGCTTTGAGTCAGTCCAAAAGACTCTGAAGAACAAGGACACTTAGAGAGCAGAGCAGCAGGCAACAGGACCACAAGAAATATTCTCGCTTGTGTAAAGCATTTTGATTTTTTTTCAATTTTAAATACTGAAACTCCATATAAATATGCTGGCATTACTTGTGTGTGGTTGTATGTGTACATGTGTACATGGTGTGTATATTTACCAGTCCCAGGTAAATGCTCTCTTCCTTCTCAAAATGACAAAAGGAAGGACAGAGACAACAGGCATAAATGCCTGAGGAATCAGTTTCCATATTTCTTTCCCTGAAATCTCAGGAAATCTGGTTGGAGGCAACACTACCAATGCCTTTTACCATGTTATTTCCATTTATTACGTGCTCAGGCACAGCTGTAGGACATAAAGTCTGATCTCTCTCTTCAGTCAGAATCATTTTGTCATCAGGACAAGGAGACTCAAAGTAGCTCAAGATGTTTCTGCTTGGTTCCTGGGCTGGGGAGGGTAAAAGAAACACACAGATTTCCTCAAGTGCCACTGGACAATCAGACACTTCACAATTTTTATTTGTTGATGGCTTCTCTAAAACAAAATTCCCCTTGCCTCAGACATCTTATAAAACATTTAGAGTCTCATGCATGCTCATGATACATCAGGTTTCAGTAGACCAGCATCTGCAGAACCAGACGGTGGAGCTGCCAGGCAGAACTCGTTTTCTACTGAAGGGGAGAGAAACTCACAAAATTAAGGCACTGTCAAACCCCAAGCCCATAAACCATTTGACCTTTCAGACTGGTTTTCCTCTGACTGTATGTAATTTTATTTTTAATTAACCATCAGTTGCAATTTTGAACAGGGACACACACACAAAACTCCATTTTCCTTAAATCCTCCTCTTTTTATTCACAGTTGGGAGGTGACAGCAGCAAACCTCACTGCTGGGGATGGAAAATGCTGCTCAACTGGGAGCCCAGTGCTACATCCCCATGTGTGCCATCTTCACCATGGTGATCCTAGCCCTTGGATGAGGCCACTTTTAAGGACAAAATCAGTCATAAAAACAGCTTAAAACTACTGTAAAAGCCAGTATTCACTAAGCAGAACATGAATGAGCTGACAGACTCCTCCTGAGTCATGCAAGGCATTGATTTTCCACTTACTGGGCAAAAGCTGCATTCACGGAACAGTGGTTTGGCCCAAAGGGACCTACAAGGGATAGTCAGTATTTTCAGCTGGTGTGTTATCAGTCCTTTAAAGTAGTTTTAATCAGCTGGTGTGAAATCCACTGCTTCAGTCTTCCTACCTTAATTCAAGAATACACAAACATTCCTTCCTTCATCCAGGGAGCGTCCAGGCTGTCCTTTAGGATCACTGCTACAAGCACAAACCAGCACGTAGTTGTGGGCTCGGGACCCGAATTAGAAATTCCAATTCTCTATATAAAGATGCAACATTAAAAAAGCCAGATTCAGGTCCATGATTGAGGTGTTATGGCAAATATAAATAAATAGTAATAAATATTTACACTCACACATTCTTCTTTTGTATCCCATGGGATTACAAACAAACCAGACCATGTTTCTCCCCTGCTTAAATAGGATCAGGTTTGAGGTGGGACACACAGTTTAGGATAGTGACAGTACCAACATATGGCACTGGGAGCATTTCACAGCTTAAGAGCTCTGGCAAACAGACTAAGCAAGTGACAATGTTCTGTCCATTAGAATCAGAGGGAACTGAGGTGAGAGAAACAGAGTTTGGCTCGGACAAAGTCAATGTCCTTATTGCATATAAAATGTCACACTACGTGGAGATATGGCAGATGCAGAAGAAAGGAAAAATCAGATCAGGCTCATATGAGACCATTTAATTTTTTCAAGTATGAAATCCTATTTCCACACTGATTGTGTCTTAACAGTTTGTTGTTCTGGCAGACATCAGAAAGGTCAACAAAAACTCAAAGGAACTTAGGAGTTGCAGGAGCACAAACCATTCCCCCTATTCATAAATAAACATAGTGAAAATATTTTACATCAATTGCAAATGCTGCATCAGAATTGCTGACAGCTTGGGAACTGGCACCCACTTATCACCCTGGCACAAACCTACAAATCCCTGAAAGTATGATCAGACTAGAGAGGCAGAGACCAAGCAGCAAGCAGCAGCACAGAGAGCAAAACCGAAATTCAGGGACCCGCCTGGCAGTGTCCTGACTTCCACCTCTCCACTGAAGTCTGAGGGAGGAGGACTGGAACACAAAGGAGGTCACAGGTGGCTTTGAGACTCAGCTCTGGGAGAATTTTCTTGGCCTGTTTTCTGCATCATTGCTTTTTTATTCAGCTTTTTTTGCCTTCCGTTTCCTTGTGCCTTCATTAAGCTCCTCTTTTGACTTTGCAGGAGGAGGCGGCGGGTGGGAAACCTCATGGGAGGCCACGTGATGATCGTGATGGTGGCTTGGCTGTCCACTGGAGAGAGAGCCAAAGAGCACTGGGCAGATGAGGTTTTCCACTGGAGCAAAAGGTGAGGCATGGGAGTGAGTGGCCGTCATGAAAACCTGTCGTGCAACAGGAAAAACTTGGAGTTAAAAATGACATGCACGAGCTAGGGAATACTGACTACTTGGGACATTTCACTGACCCCAGCTGAAGTCCCTACTGCTACAGGACTGAAGGCACAAAGATCTTCTATCCTCCTGCCTGTATGATGGGAAATATAGCCTTGAATGGCCCAAACAGATCTTTCCTGGTTGTACAGCCAATGCCTTCTGCAGTGGACTCAGGAACACCCCCAGTTTAGGTCTGTACCCATTCTGTGTTTCTCTAATTTGTAGCATCAAACCTGCTGTGAACTTACCTTGCAAACGATCATGAACATGGTGAAAAAGAAGATGAGGTTGGCTTCAGAGATGGGGAGCCAATGAGTCTGCTGCAGAGTGAAAAGGACTGTGCCATACAGACTGGCCTTTGTTGGGCTGGAGGAGAAAGAAGGATGTTTTCTGGAAGGTTTGCATCCAGCCCTGAATGGTTCTTTACATTTCATTCCGGTTCTGACCAAGAACTACCTACTTACAAAGACATGTGAAGAATTTCATTTGTTTCTGGCTTCCAGACTCCACGCAGCAGTTGCTCAAAGTTAGACATCAAGGCCACACCAGAACCTGTGACACAGGAAGACCTGTCAAACAGCTGGAACTGCCACACCAGAGAGGTCTGCTGTCTGCTCCCCAAGGGAGAAGGATAACCCAGGGGGGCGAAGGGTTCATGACATTCCTCCCAAATTTAAAAGTTAGCCTAAAACAACAGAGCAGAGCAAACATTTTCTAGAATTTCCGTGTTTCCTGATGCAGGGAAAGGGCATTTCCCTTTTCCAGTAACTGATGCTCAAGTGCTTCCTCCAAACAAAAGCTAAAGAAAAACTGCCCAGGCAGTGTTTCAACACTGACAGAACCCCCTGAAAAGATACAAGTGAGGTCAGAGACAGTAGAACACAGTGTTGTGGGGAGCCTCAGTGATCCAGCTGAGCACATCAAGCCTGCTGGTCACTCTGAGCTTCCCTTACAGCCTCTCCCATCCCTCCCCTCCTGCCTTCAGGGTATGTCATGTGTCACCTTTGACCCATCCCGTGGCCATCATGACAAACCACCCGTGGTGGTAAAGGTGGTGAGCGTGGTGGACCCCAGCTGCAATCTTGCGAACTCTGACCACCTCCTTCATGGCCACAAGGATGAGCTTCATGGGCAGGAAGCTCACACACTTGTAGAAGAGGTTCATGGGGCAGAAGAATATCAAATACCTGCAACAAAACCACAAAGAGTTTAAGGAGCCATTTGTTTGTCCTGATCTGGGACGTACAGAGAGGATAAGTGCAGCATTAGCCTGAGTTATGCCAGATGGGAGTAAAGCAGAAGAAACAAAAAGAAAAGAAGATTCTTAATTTCCTAGATGATTCTTTAAAAAAGGAAAGAAAGATTCTTAATTTCATAGCTGATTCTGTACGGAAACCAGCATGCAACAAAGCCTCTCTATAGCAACAATTAATTAAGTCAATATCAAATGGACTCAGGGAACCCCCACTACTGATACCACTCTGTTTTGAATAAAAAAACAATCATTTTACTTCAGAATCTTTTAGAAGTTTGTAGCTTGCATGGTTCAGAGGCATCAGAAGCTACATATACTGAACTTACACTATAGACAGAGGACAGATCTCAAATACTCCCTTTTCCAGAAGATTTCCATAATTTTCAGCCCTGAAAGAATATCTTTCTTTTTATTTTCTCAACTACAGAAAACCAGATAGCTGAGGGGTTTACTGTAAGGCTTCTGCACATGAAAATTTCGTTCATGTTTCCTAATAATGTTCATTCTGCCATACAAAAGCACATATAAGCCATACACACTGAGGAAATTAAAGGTTAATTTGTGCTCCTTTCACTATCACAAGGAATAAAATGCCCCCAAATCTTCAGGGTGGGCCACTCCTCTCTATATGTGGCATCGGCTGTGGTTTGGCCCTGGCTCAGCAGCAGATGCTATGAATAGACCTGCCCAGCCCTTGGCCTGGCCCCAGCCCAGATAATCACAGCATTAGGCAACTGCTCAGGGGAACTGGGAACTAGAGCCAGGAATGCAAAAGATTCAAAGCCTACCTCACCCCACCTCTTCTGTCCCCAGTTAATCCCAGCAGGATCATTCCCATGTTTCACACAAAGAGAACATCTCCCTCTCCAGTGGAGGGTTGTTCACAGCCAGAGATGTGTAGTGCTTAGAGAGGTGAAGTGGAAGGCACTCACCAAACTGCCGTGGCCAGCATGACACTGGAATTGTTACTGAAGTAGCCAAGAGGTGCCTCTCCAAGTAACAGATCAGCGAGGATGTAACTCCCAAAGCAGTGGAGCATCGCACAGAGCCAGGAGGCAAAAGGGCTCTTCCGAGACATCTCCATGGCTCCTGGGAAGCAATTGGAAATCACAGAATCATCCAGGTTGGAAGAGACATTCAAGATCATCCAGTCCAACCTTCTGTGAGAAGATGGATCCAGCAAATAAGCAGAAACTTCAAGACCCACTGAGAAAGAGGCTTGAGGTGCATGTTCTCCCATAAAGTAAGTCAAAGAAAAGTGCTTGTAAGATAAAATACCAAAGTGTGTGCTCTGTGAAGCCCAAGCAAGTACCAGAGATTGCCAAGAAATGGTGTGACCACAGCCTGCAGACCCCCCCTTGAAGGATTCACATGAATGGAGGCATTAAAAGTTTATGAACTGAGAGTTTCTCTCCTTTATTTGCCGCTACTTCCTGCAACCAGAAAGAACATTTCTTCCCTTGAAATCAGTCTTTTTACAGTCTAAAAATAAAATGCATACTTGTACCATTCTCTCCATTGCTTCAACCTAGGTGCCCTCTAGAATTCATGAACAATCTGTTCAGCTCTTTCATTCATAAGATAACCTGTAAAAATAGAACAGGAATTCTTAATCTTTACTTGAAAGAAGAGGATTTGAGGATTCTTCCCTGCTCCTGTACAAGTCTGAAAATACAAGATACTAAAAAAGTGTTACTGTTTGTTAATAAATTGTGGTGTCCTCCCACAACCTGTAACTGTCTATTTTAAATTCCTGTAGCCTTTTTTTGATCCACCTTTGTACTCCTTCGGGAAAATTTCCCAATAACATCAACTCTCATCGTTTCATCCCCTTTAACTGCTGCGGAGTCCTTTGTGCAGCATTTCAGATACAAAATTCTGTTCAGTGAGCCAGTAACAGGCAGTCAAGAGAAAGAATGATCAAACATGTCAACATGACTACCTGACCCATCTTAAACAGCAGCAGGCGAATCAGCATGTGCCAAAGCTGTGAGAGCTCAGGCTCTTCCATCGCCAGAGACATTTGAACCAGCTGAAAGCAGCAAGACAGCTGCAACAGCTGAGACATGAAACTGATTCTTACAGAAACCTGAGGTTTAGCTTGAGGCTTAAATTTAGTAACACTTGTTTTTCTTCGGCTCCATGAAGCCTTGCTGTCTCCAAGGAGGAAACAGGACAGTTCTGTCCCAACACTGATCTTCAGGAGCTGTGGGATGGAGTATTGTAGGAATCCAGGGAAAAGCACATCCCAGCCTTATCCAGTCCCAGTGGATTCCCGGGCTTGTCTACATTTTTGTGAGAGCTGCCTGTTAACTGTTCAGTTTAGGACTTAATGCTGGAAGACAGCTGGAAGTGATCGGGGCTGGAAAACCCAGCACTTGTTTACAGGTAATTTAACTAGAACAGTGTGGATTGCACAGCACAGAGGCCACACAGGACAGGGTGTAAAAATCATACCCAAGCATGGGGCTGGTTTTTCCCCCTCAGTCACTGGGCAGTTACAGTGAAACTGCTCAGAACAAGGTATGAGGAGTGCACACAGTATCAAAAACACACAGAGAAAGTGGCATTTGGAAAGGCCTGAGGTGCAGTCAGACTGTGGCGATGCAGAAAGTGAAAGCCAAGGTGCAGATCTATCGATCCGTTCAAGATAAGCCCAAGGGAACAAAGTCAACTCAGTTATGGTGTCTAGAACAGACCAGGGCGTGGTCCAGAGGGTGGGAAAACGCCAAGGTTTTACTTTAAAGCCTTTTTGTATATAAATAGGAGGGAGGTACTGCCAGGAAAACATTCAAGCCAAGGGACTGACTAGAAATATAATGCTCAGTCCTGGAGTCGCAGCAAAGAAGGGGATGAACTTAAACACTTCAATGCGTCTGGAATCCAATCTTAAATAAAATGCAAGATTGCTTTTCAAAATCAGTCCGTGGGGGTTTGCGCTTTATCTCTAGACAGAGGTGTCGGAGCTCTGCTGCTGCCGCCACCTCGAGTGCTGCGAGAGGCGGCCCCGCTGCGGGGACAGCGAGGGCAGGGCGGGCAGGGCCTGTCTGTCCCCGCAGGGAACGCGGGGTCCGTGCGGGCAGGGCCTGTCTGTCCCCGCAGGGAACGCGGGGCCTGTGCGGGCAGGGCCTGTCTGTCCCCGCAGGGAACGCGGGGTCCGTGCGGGCAGGGCCTGTCTGTCCCCGCAGGGAACGCGGGGCCTGTGCGGGCAGGGCCTGTCTGTCCCCGCAGGGAACGCGGGGTCCGTGCGGGCAGGGCCTGTCTGTCCCCGCAGGGAACGC
>JAWWEE010000075.1:2638555-2657599 GCA_035221455.1 Xenops minutus | reverse complement strand
CCTGTGCAGCTCTAAGGGTTTGTGAGATTATACAGATCTTGGTTAACTCTCAGGTCAGGGCTTAAGTTAATAAAATTTTTCTACCTCTGTCGAGTTGAATTGGTCAAAATAATAATTTCCCCAAGCTTTCATAACCTACTGGCCTCATAAAATCACCTCCTATGCTGATTGTTCATCTCCAGCTGCTCTTTAAAGCTGTGCTGACTTGAGAGCAATGTTGAATTTACACATGAGTTTAGTGCTAGAGCCTCCTCTAGTAATTGCTGCAGAATATACTTATAACTTAGTTTTTCACACTTAATTCAGAATTTACACAGGTAACCTCTATTTCAAAGGAGACCTATAAGAAATAAGATATTTTTAAAGAACTTACACTGTCTTGGAAGCCACATGGGATGTCTGGTATTGTGTCTTCCTTTATTCAGCCTTTTCCCCACAAAAAAACCACAGGCACACACCGCTTCTGCTCGATGACCTAAGCACTAAGTATCAATATCACTTGCCTTCCAAAGCTTTTCTGTTAATGAGAGTGTACCAGGACTCGTGGTGGAGGAAAGCAGAGGTTGTGTGAGGTCTTACAGGGCAGATATTCCTTCACTCTGGTGGAAACAAGGCTTCTTCCCTTGGATTCCATGGGCTGACAAACCTCCCCTTCCACCCAGCAGAACGCCTTTGCCTTGTTAACTTGTGCTCTGTGCTCCTCAGGGAGTTTATTACCTGACATCAGGAGTAATGAGATCTCTTGGTTTTTGCTCTGTGGCCAAACCTGTCGTTTTCAACTGACTGCTAAATTGTGCTTGCAATTAAATGGTTCCCCATGCTAAATATGCAGCAATCTGTTCCTGTTTTAAATATTAGATAATAACTATTATTTGCCATTAATACCCCTCTATGGCACAAACCCAGCTTTGGTTTGAGTAACAGCCTGTTGTGTGGTCCCTGTGAGGCTGGGCTTGGCTGTAACTTGGGCTGTCCATGCAGTATCTCAGCTGGCCTTGCTGCACAGACCTTCAGATGGTCTGGATTATTAGTAGTAAATTGGTCTGTGTGTTGTAATGTGTCGGGGTGATCTCCCAGCTGGCAGGAGTTGCATGGTTAAAGATGCATCCGTGGCTGTTTTCTGTATTGGTTGTTTTACTAAGGTCCTGGAGACAAAACCTCCCTCACTGGGAAGAAGGGTACTTTCTAGTAGTATTTTAAAGGGTGGGAGAAGGTGCAAGGCACTGCTGTAATAATACAAATGCAGAAAGCTGAGAAAGATGGTCGTTCACTTCCTGAGGGTTTCAGTGATTTCTTTGGATGCAGGAAGTGTTACGTGTGGGCGAAAGTAGACTAGGAATTGCTCTTGCTTTAGCTTTATCCTTTTCTGGAGGCCTTAATAAGCTTAACAGTTTTGAGGGAGCTGCAGAGTGCAGGGAACCTGTTGTACCCTCTTGCCTTCTTTGTTCCTTTCCTTACTGCAGTTCACCTTGTTTCCAGTAGTCTCACATTTTGTGCATGAAGGCTCTGAGTTATCTCAGGTGTGTGATGAAGCATGCGAGTGGTTGGGGCATTTCCTAACCTGGAGGGTCTGGAAGGTCATTATTGTGTCAGTCCTGGGTTCCAGAGGAAGATTTGGGCCTGATGTAGTGAGTCCCATTGTATTCAGGCTCTTCACAGGAACGTTAAATGAGGAGGACTGTGTTTCTTGGTGCTCTTGCATTGCATTGCAATCACCTGGATTCACTTGAATTTACCTGTGTGAGGGTGATGGCACAGTTGAGTTTTTGGCATTGGTTTGTTGGCTTGGTGGCAGTACAGGCTGTCACTTTTTGACAGGATTTTGGGGGCTGGTGGCTTCAAAATTTTTCATTTGCACAGTTTCCCTTGCAGCAGTGAGACCATTCTGAACTTTGAGGCTGCTAAGACAAAATATGAGCCAAAAGATGTATGACAAAGTTTGGATGGAGGGGTCAGAGGAAGGGGAATGCCAAATTGCCTTTCCATTGTTAATTCCTTGAAACTTCCCAGGTCGCAGTGATAATGGCAGTAGTCATTTGCTCTGAAGCTGTAATTTGACTGTTTGTTTCTGCAGCAGTGACAGATTTTGTGGTGAACTGAATTGAGGAATTGATCCGGGTTTAAAGAAGAAAAGACAATATATGTATCTTTTCCCAGGTAATTTTTGATGGAACTCAATTACTTGATAAAATTTTTGATGCATCACAAATAGTTCTGGCATAGACGTGGCAGCACAATTGGGTCTTAAAGTATGGAAGCAAAAAAGAAATTCTTCCCTGTGAGGATAGTGAGGCCCTGGCACAGGTTGCCCAGAGAAGCTGTGGCTGCCCTATCTTTGGAAGTGTCCAAGGCCAGGTTGGATGGGGCTTGGAGCAACCTGGGCTAGTGGAAGGTGTCCCTGTCCATGGCAGGGGGTGGAATGAGATGAGCTTTGGGGTCCCTTCCAACCCAAACCATTCTGGGATTCTATGAGGAGAACGCTTCTGCTTCCTCGTGCTCGCCTGCTGCCTTGGGACCTGGCAGGAAGGTGGTGTGTGTTACCTGTATGAGTTAACCATGCCTGGCTGGATGTTTTGAGGTGAGAGTCACTGCCTTATGGTCAGAATTTCACTTGTAGAGCCTTTATTGTTGCTGTTGCTCGTGTGTGGTTCACAGACATCTGGAATTATCCTGTGTTTGTGGAGATGTCCTGGGATAACTGCTGGGAAATGTCTTTATAGAGATCCAGGAGGATGCTCCTGAGCAGTAACTCATGAGTGAGCTTTGCAACTCAAAGAGTAAACCACCACCTTACATTAAAGGCTGTATGGCTAATGCTCCAAATGATCAAAAATTGATTTGATTTGGCTTAAACCCATGTGCTTACACCAGTTGAAGCTGACAGTGGAGCTGCGATTGCTGCTCGGATGCCCATCTCTACCTCCGGCTTTTCCCTCCCTTGTACTGATGCTGCACCAGGCTGGCTGAGGATTCATCTGGCCAAATCCTACCTGACCAGGGGCCTCTTTCTCTGCCCAATTCATCCTGGGCTCCGAGATGCAGTTTTGGCACAAAGCAGTGGTTGGGGAGCGTGTGGTGAGGAGAGGTGACAGTGGGGTGGTGGCAGCTCAGGCTGTCACCGAGCAGCACCGTCCAGGTGACCCCCCTCTCATTGTCAAGCTGTTTCATTAAAGGGGATCCTTAAAGGGCTTTTGTAATCCAAATTATAAAACTTTGCAGCGAGTACCTTCCTGCGTGTGCTGTACGTGAGCCCTTGGTGAGAAATGAACACTGCTCACAGGCTGCAGGGAAAGAACTCATTAGCACATTTTTATGTAGCCATTTTAGCTGTAGCCATGAAGCAGTTACTGAATGGAAAAAACAACTTTTTGTAGTTAGTGAAAACATGGGGAATAATGTCTGACAGTCCCTACAAACCACAGCTGATGTGCAAAGTGTGGGTCCTTGCAGGAGAGATGTGCTGAAACAAACTTCTCAGGCAGCAGAGAACCCAAGGCTGGTGTTTCCCCGAGTTCTTCTCCTTGGGGACCACCGTGTTCCCAGGGGAATGAGGCCATTTCAGTGCACCTTGGCACACCTTTAACCCAGGAGAGCAGAGAGCTGAGCACAGTGGCTGGAGCTGGGATGGGGTGGGCCTGGGGTGCAGCTGAATCAGCTCCTGCTGCTTGGGCGCTGCAGCCTGGCACTGGCACAGGCAGGAGGGAAATACTCTCAGCAGCTGGAAGGAGACCCAGTTAATGCATTAGAAAACAGAAAGACCTTTAGCTCAAGTCTGGGCCAGGGCTAGGAACTCCAAGTGGTGTTTGTGGGGGTTTATGTCCAGTAAGTTAAGGGTGAGCCCAATGCAGGAGCAGTTAAGGTGTGTGTTGTTGCCTCTCTTCAGGGTTTTGCTATGGCCACATGACAACAGCACTGTGTGACGCCTTCCTCTCCTGCTCAGAGTAGCTTCAGAGCAGCTGAAGCTTTTTCTCCCTCTGAGATACTTTTTCAGTTTCTTCAAGAAGCTGCTGAAGTTGACAAATAGAATTTTCTATTTTAAAGCAACCCCAAAAGTTTGAGGAGAGGGAAAGGAGGAATTGATTCTGCCTGCTGAGGAAATTTTATGTTAGTCAAGAAGCACTTCTTTTAAGGCACAGTTGCTCCAATGTATTAAGCTTGGAGTTAAAATTAATGTCAGTGTAGGTTTTTTTACATAAAAAAACATGTCTGTTTTGGCCGATAACCCTTTGCTGCTATCTCCTCTGACCCGTTTTGTGCTTGGTGATAAGGCCAAATGAACTTCCTTTGGTCTGTATAACATAGTATGGTGTGGCCCCACTTATACTCTTGGTCTTTAAAGAAATATTTACGGTAAAGGTAAGTAAGTTCCTCACATTCAGTTTAATGTAAATGTAAGTTTGTTTATTCAGTATGCTAACAGCTAAGTCACTCATTCTGTGGGTAATTCGTGCTTTTGGTGTTTGGAACAATATTTAAGTGCCGACAAATTGCTTTAATGTGAGGTGCAATCTGCTAAACTCAGCAGCGAATTGGTGTTTTCTGGGGCATGGCTTTCACGGGGCAGTGGTGCGTGCTTGAGTGTGATTGTTAATACCAAAGTATACAATTTTCAGTGAGTCCAAACAGTTGGTGGGAGTAGTTTCTATTGAGGAGTCACTGGAAGTAAAATGTAATTAGTTCTGTTTTACTGAACAAAGTGGTTTCTAAGCCAGCAGCTGGGGAGAAGGGATCCTGTGTCCACAGCTGGCTCTGAGATCCAGCAACACACTCAGCTGGGTTTGTTTTCAAGCTCTGTGCTGTGAAGATGAGTTTGCAGAGGTGGAAGTCTCGTCTGACAGTGACAGCAGCACTTTGTGAAGCTGCTTTCTCACATAGTTTCCATGCAGGATCAGCTTGTGAAGTATCACAATTATAGTACAGGTCTGGATGGATTTACTTTTTAAGGAGGATAAAACTGTGGAAGGTAGAGAAGCATGGTGTTTTCCCAGGGTAGTGATGATGCACAGTCATAAATTCTCCTTGGTGAACAAACTTCCAGCACATCTTCAAGTGTCTGTAACTCGAGCCGTCACTTAAGCAGAGCTTTTTGAACAGGCCAGTATGTAACACTCCTTGTGCTCCATAATTAACTGCAAGGGAAGGAACAGGGAGTTTCTATGTCTGTATATGTTATCCTGAAAGTTCCAGGAAAAAAAATAATTTGGTATTATAGTTAATACTTGGAGAAACTACAATGGATTATTGAATAGAGTTGAGCACAATGAAATGGAAGAGAAGATGCAGGAGGTGATATGTAAGATGTGTTTGTGAAGGTGGGTGCCTGAAGCTCATGGCTGAGCGTGCTGGTAGGAGTTTGACTGCAGTTTAAAACTTGGTGTCCATTGTCTTGTGTGAAGGAGTTTGTCAAAATCTGAGGTATTGGACATTGACTTAGTATTTTCTTCACTGGACTTTTTTAAGACAGGCTGCCAAAGGGTTTAGGCCTCACTGGGGCTTTCTGAAGTGGAAATGAAGATTTTTGCTACAATGTTAGAAATAACAAGCACCAGGTTGCAGCTTCCTGAATGTTCTGCCCCATCCCTGGAAGTGTCCAAGGCCAGGTTGGAGCAACCTGGTCTAGTGGAAGATGTCCCTTTCTGTGGCACAGGTTGAAATGAGATCAGCTTTAAGGTCCCTCTCAACCCAAACCATTCTCTGATTCTATATTCTGTGTTTAAATATAAATAAAACACAGATGGGGTACTGGGTTCCTTTGCCCTGCCATGAGCGCACTGGGCACTTGGCTCTGCAGTGAAGCTGCTCTCACAATGGAAGGGACTTGGAGCTTTGTGGTCCATGACCTTCCCTGAGGTAGCATCACCTTTATGAAACAGCTCCTTCTGGACTTGTCTAATCTGTTCTTAAACCTCTGTAGTGGCTGTGGAGGTTAGTGGAGAGCTTGTTTGAGTGCATTAGTAGCTCCCTGGTTGTTTTATATGTAGTCAGTATTTGTCTTGTTGCAAATTAGGCCAGTGAGTACAAAAACAGTTGATTAACATTTTCTTTATTGTGACTAATAAAGCATAGGAAGGCTGGTTTGAAGCCTCATGTGTCTCATCCCTATTTTTTCAATACTGTGTGAAATGAGTACTTAAACTTTTTGTTACTAACCATGTTTTTAAAATGTCTTTCCACCACTGTCCTCTGACCTCTTTGTGTATGTTCTTTGCGAACTCTTGCACCTTGAGATGAACGTGTAATTCCAGATCCATTTGATTTCTGTACCATTCCTCAGAGTTTGGGGTTGGATGGAAAACAACACTAAATTATGTTTCTTGTGTGCTGTGGTAGGTGCCACTGAAAGTGGCAGTGAGTACCTGGTGTTGTGCTCCATTGTTCTTACTCTGTTCCTTTAGATGGCATTTGTGCTATACACTTTTCTAATTGATTATTATTTCTTCAGGTGCTGGTCTTTTTAAATCAGTCTAGTGAATTTTTATTTGCCCAGCTTCGTGGTCTGGTGGGGTTTTTTATGGGGGTGGAAAAGAAGTGAATCTTCTCTGTTTCATCTGCAACTGAGGGTGGGCACTAGAGGTACAATTCCTAAGGTGTTACACAAAATGTTTAGTAACTGTTTGACAGGCAAGTATTTCTCTCTGTAGTAACAAAAATGTCTTCCAGTTATTGGCTAATAAATAGGAATGGACAGAAGTGTTTCACTGTTGATATTTTCTGTTTGCCTTAAAGACCTTTTCCTGAAGTCAGGAGCTCTTCCTTCGGTGCCACTTCAATCCTGTGAACTGGGAGTGTGTCTTGTCTCGTCTCGATAGTCTGTATTTTACGACCTCTTGGGTCTTCTAAATGACTCCTCCAATGAATACTCCTTTTGCTGGGTCGTTTGCCTTGCCTTGCCTTGCCCAAGCATAGAGTGTTCCTGCTGTGTCAGGGACCCTGCATGTCTCCCTGGGAATGGGCCATGGAGAGAAGAGCTGGAGTGTTGGGGGCACTTACGCACCACTGGGGATTTGTGACTCGAGACCCTTTGTAAATGCTGGTGCCAACTGTGTTTTCTGTTGTTGTTTTTGCTGGCAAACTCCCCTCGTTCCTTTGGCTGCTGTAGCCTCTCCACAGCCCAGGGATGTGTGTGGGCACTGCCAGGAGAGAGCAGAGGGCTCAACGCACGTTTCACTCAAGGGAAGTATTTCAGCTCTGCCCATTTCTTTGCACTTGTTTGATCCTGGCTTTGTAAAGTGTATACAGAAAGGTATCTGGATGATGTTACTTTACCATTAAATAAAGCCTAAGTATAAATAAAATTTATGCAAATTGGTTTCACTCTTTAATTTAGACCTGGAAAAAATTTTAAGTCTGGAGGTACAGATAATGCTGGTTGTGCCTGGACACTCTTTGGACTGTTCTTGGTGGTCAAGGAGCATTTCTTCTGTGCCTGTTGTTTTGCATCACAAATTAATCATTTTTTTAAAGCATGGACTCCAAATTAATTTCTCTGTCACAGAAGATACTCCCAGTGGACAACTTTCAACCCAAACTGTTGATTCCTTCATGTTTAAAGATCTGATTTACTAAAATACTATTAGAAAACTGGCCTGCACCTCTAAAAATATCTTTGGTTAATATTAGAACTTTCTTGGCAAACTGACTTTCAAACATTTTCAGCTATTATGAACAAAGTAGTGCATGGTCATCTTTTTGGTATGTCGTGGCTGTGAATAGTATCTTGTGTTTCCTATCTTTAGACAACACCATGTCACGTTGGGGGTAGGAGAAACTGTTAATAGATCAGCTGCAAGGGAATTGAACTAAATACCAGCAGGTTGTAACCTGAATTCTAACTCGGTGTGTTTGGTCTGTATCTTTGAAAGAATGACATTCCAGTTTACTGTTGATGGTGTGTATTGTCAGTGTCTTGTATCTATTAGATAAATAAACTCTGCACTGCTGTATTTCCATTTCCAGATTCAAATAAAGCCTCCTGTGAATAGCAACTTTTCTCTTAGTATTCAATATTTTAGATTATTATGCAGTGAAGTAGCTTTTATACAAAAGCAGTCCTGGGGGCAAGATATGGCACTCATGGGGGACCCCAGGGTGGGGAAGGAGTTGGTGCTTGGCTGCAGGTGACACAGAGCTCTGGAGAGAAGGAAAGCCTGCAGATGTTGTCACTGATGGAGCAGGCACTGCACTTCCTTGGAATCAGTTCTGTCTCCCTGGCCATTTCAGCAATATCCACCTTGAACCCAGGATTTTCTTGAACGTTTTCCTGCATTCCCTGAGAATATACACAGCCTTGTGATCTGTGACAGTTTTGTAACTTCTGAATAAAGTGGTGCCGGCCCCAGCAGCAGGGGGAAGGCAACAAAAAATGTACAAATGCTCCTGTGAACTGTCTGGACACTCCTGCCTTGGTTATATTGACTGGCAACAGAAAATTCTAGCTTGGCAATAGACACCTAGACTTGTGTCTGCAGGAGGATGGAAGATCTGTTTAGTCTCCCGTGGTGTCTCCACTTCTCTGCTTGCTTCTGTCAAACTGCTTTGATGCTACAGGTGGGACAATGTTATAAAAGTACTTTCTTTGAAATGAGCCAAACTTGGAGTATTTATAGATATTCTGGGTAAATAAGTTGAAGTATGATGGCAAATACATTCTCTGAAAGCCAGTGTGCTCTGATATATCTGTGCTCTGTTTCACCTTGCCCACAGTGAAGTCAGGTTATTGATTATTGGAACCTGGGATTTCAGGAGGATGATGGTGTTACACTTTGGTTTTAGGAATGTGTCAGTGATAGGGGAATCTGGACTTAGCAGAGCAAGTTTAAATACCCTTTAGAAACTTATAAAGGTACTAATGTGACCCAGATGGATGATGACACTGTATCAAAAAATGCCTTTTAGTAGTTACATGAACTTTTTGATGAAAAAGTGCCTTTCTGCCAGAACACAGTGGGCAGAGATCTGCATTAGCATCTTCACTGCAACTTTTTGTGATTGTGCACCAATGTTTTTGTGTTACACAGAAATAACTGTTCCTTCTCCTACTCCAGGCCTAATTAAGTGTCTCAGCAATGTCATCGTTGCTAACTCAGATCTGGTCTAGTTGTGCATGCAAAGATCTTTAGAAACATCCCTGTGAAATGTTAAAACAAACCAACCAAAACTTAAAATTGCTTTAGCCAAGTGAGTGCAGTAGAAAGTTTGTGTAATGTTTGTTTCTCGGGCAGCAGTGGAGGGGAGCGCAGGCTGTGCTCTGTCCAGGCAGCCCTGGGGAAGACAGAGAGCTGTAACGTGGGTGCTCCTGTTGTGTTTGGGATTGGGCTGGTCTGTAGGCGAAGGAAGAGAATCAAAGCATAGCTTGGAGTGTGCTGGTCCAACAGAAAACACATCCCGGCACATGGAAATGGTGGTACAGCTCATCTGGATGCTGTGCTTACTGCTGTTTTCAGAGCTCCCTGGGAAGGTGTAAGTGGAATCAGAGGTGGGAGAGAGCAGCTGCACCTCAAACTTCCCAAACCCCTCTTTAAATTGCTGTGTAACACCCTGAAGTTAGTTACTGAATTGGTCCTGGTTTATAAATGCTAAAATAGGATTAAGATAGCAGTTAAAAAAAGGAAATTAAGCTGCTTGATCTTTTCCAGAGAGTTCAGAAAGCCCTGCTTTTGTCTGAGGCTGGAGTAAAAACATTCAATGCTTAAGTTGGAAAAGATCTTGGATAGCAGTAGTAAAGCTCCAGAGTGTGGCTGAATGGCTGGATGACTTAAGGAGCCTTGCATGGAATAAATAAGATTTGTTTTCCGTGGCTGTCATTAGGGTTGGTTGGAAAGGATTATCACAGATGACTCAAAGCAGATGTTCTGCAATAAACTTTCGAGTGAATTAGTCTGTGTCAGTCAATCCTCACAGCACGGGAAAAGCTCGGGATAATTTGAAACTCTGTAAATTATTTGGAGCTGTTCTCTGAACGCTCCTAAATGCAGGTCCTGGGGGTGCTTTGGGGGAGTTGTTGGTTTGGGGGTGCTAAGGGGTGCCATGTAGGCAGACAAAGGCAAGTGGAAACTAAAGTGCAAGTTCCTGAGACACTGACTGGTGCCTTCTCACCAAATAGGTGATACTTGGAGTGTTTTGGAGGTCATCTTGTTTCCATCACTGTGTTTAACTGTACCTCAAGAAATTTCATAGCCTGCATTATCTTAAAATACACAAATATGATTTTCATTTTAAGCTTCTCTTTATGGCAGTTTTGTTGAAACATTCCAAGAAAACTACACAAAACTACTGGGGAAGGGGAGAGAAGTTATTGTACCTGCCTGGACATTTTATTTATTTATTTTTAAAGAACCAAATTTTTCTATAGTGAAAAAAAGGAAAAATTAGAGGAGCTTCTTGCAGTTCTCTGAAGCGTGAGACATCAGGAGCCTTTGTGCTCTATGACAGTGTGCTCTGAAATGTGTGAGAAATCCCAAATGTATGGTTTGTGTTTTAGCACGAGTTGAGTGGTGCAAAGCCACTTTCACTGTCCTTAAATGGCACCACGTGTCCCCCAAAGGAAGGAGGGAAGTCACAGTCTCTCAGTCCTGGTGTAGTCCTGGGCCCTGGCAGGTGATTTACCATTTGGGGCGTCCATTTGTGTGTATTTGGGAGTGTTGAACAATGGCAAAGCTGTTACTGGAAATTCCCTGACTGGTTTCATCTTTCTGTAGGTGTATGTACCCACAAACATATTGTTTTCCCCATCTTCATCTTCTGATAGGCTGGCAATCCTTTTCTTTGCTATCAGTTTGTAATTTAGGTAATGAATATTTGGGGATTACCAATAACTGCAAGAAATAGTTGTCCCAATTACTGACGTGCAATACAGAGCCTTTTGCACCCTGCTAGTTCATAGTCTAAAATATGTGTTGGGAAGGAGAGATCGTGTTTTACAAGTTAATAAATATTGGTCTGGAAACTCCCAGAATTGAGCATTAACTATTCTAAGGGCTCTGGTTCTAGAACCTTCTAAAAACCCAACTCTGGTGTTACGCATTAGTTAGACTGTGGTAATAAACTCTCTTTCCTGGGCAGTGAGGGCAGGACAAGGATCAAAACATGGAAGTAAGTCAGTGCACTGAATTGAAATAGTGAAAAGTAAAATATGTCAGAATAGGTGCTATTGCTGCTCTAAAAATTAAACAGAGGTTTACCAGACCTGACTTTGTGATAGGGCTGTAAATATCTGGAGAAACAGCAATAGTTCAGTGCAAAAAGAACCAGGACAAATTAATTAATCTTTGGCCTGAAGTTGGTTTAACAGCCTATAAGAGTGAAGAGTCATTCAATGCCTATATAGACCTTAAACATACATTGATACAAGTAAATCAGAAAATCAGGGAAAGTGTTTCATCACTGACAGGTTTATCCAGGTATCCCCAGAATTAAACAGTCATGACAGGATGGATGGAACATGATCTATGCCCAAGATTTTCTGAGAGGGAGACTACAGCTCCTTGTTCTTGTGTTGTATCTTAATGGAAGGGTACTTGAAATGGACTTGAAAAAGCCAATTCTTAGAAAGTTCAGTCTTTTTAAAATGAAGAATCATGCAGGGGAGTGTGGCTGGGGCGCGGGGGCAGAGCTGCTTGGTGATGCTCCTGATCAGGCTTCAGGATGATGTGGGATCCCTGCAGAGGTTCTTGCTGAGAGGTTTTTCTCAGATGCACTTCACATCCAGTTGAGTCACAAATGCAATTAAGCAATAAATGAGATTGTGATTCAAGTTTTCCTTTGCTTATCTTTTAAATCTGTCTTCAAAGGTGAATTAGAAATTCCAGGTTTCAGTGCTCTTAACATCAGGTAATGGAAATAGGGATCTCTATGTGAGATCATAAACTCATTTAAGTTGGAAAAGCTCTCTAAGGTTATGGAGTCCAACCCAGTACTGCCATGTTAACCACGTCCCTAAAATGGGTATCTGGGGTTCCTCGTGGAAATCATTAAAATCGTGCGTGCTGAAGATGTCCAGGTTGTGGCAGCTGTGTGTGCAGCTCACTTGTGGCGCCGAAATATTGCAGTGCAGCCCATCAGAAAACCTGATACTCGCTTTTTTAATGTGATTTTGTGAATTTGTGCAGTTCCTCCTTCCATGTCCCCACCGCCAGCACTGGAGTCCCAGGAGCTGTGGAGTGGCTGGAGGAGCCACAGCTGGGCAATGGTCTGGGGACACCTACTGGGCACAGCCCCAGGAGCCAACACCTGCCTCTGGAGACTCTTGGTGTGCAGGCACAGGAAGCAGCAATATTGTGAATAAAACTGTGGAACGGTGACTTGTGTAAATCTGAAGTGGTGCCTAAAAAATCCAGATTTCCAATTTGAGTGACTGCTGCTCTTGGTCCACTTGGCACTTGTTTCCCATTAGGACAATTAACTGATGCTTTGCCTAGGGCTCTCAGAACTTTGCTGCGAAGTCACAGCTGTTTAATTGCCAATGTTTCCTTGAGTTTTACATAAGTGTGTTTGTTACAGCTCCCTCAGTTTCCAACTAGGTCAGTAAAGTGTCCTTGTCCCTATTCCTTGAACAATCAGCTCCCTAAAGCCAGACAGTCTGAGAGCAGTTTGTGATTAATGCTTCCAGCAATTATAAAGTGGAAGGTCTTAAATTACATTTGATAACTAAGACCTGTACATTAAACATGAAGTGACTTTGTCTTCCTTGTTGCAGATCCATAACATGGTGGCAGTGCTGGAAGTGATCTCCAGCCTGGAGAAATATCCCATTACCAAAGAGGCACTTGAGGTATGTCACCCTCTGAACATGACTTTTGTGTGTATAAAAGGACTTTCTCTGCCTTTCTAATTTCCATTGGAGCTTTTCTGGAAACAATAGATGGGTTGCAGAGGATTCACAATTAAGATATTATTTTGTCCCTCTCATGCTGCTTCCAACATCTCACTGAACACAGGGATCCTTTCTGGGACCAGCTCAGTATTCTGGGCAGCACAGTTGCTGTTTGTGCAGGGCACTACATTAATCATCATTTGCCACTGATGAATTTGGGTGCATTCAGCAATATCACTGCAGTTCTGGTCACCTTCGTAGATGTTTGGTGACTAAGCAGGAGAAATCTGAAATAGCAATATATTTGCTGTGTGTCTGTAAAATTAATCTTAAGTTCATTTAAGCAGGTTTCAACACTTGATCTTTTTGGTAAGCTCAAGTGCCAGAAGAGCTGAAGTATCTGGTGGGACAGCTGCAGTCTCAATGACCACTCATAGAAACAGCCCAAAGAAGTTTTATGGCTGAATTATATTTTTTTTCACTCTTTGTATTGAAATTAGCGGTGTTCCTTGCTTTTAACTGTTGCTTAATTACAACTCCACCTGTTATTTCAACATATGTATCCCAACAGGTTGCGTATTTTTCTCATAGGCTGGTCTGTTGTTCTCCTTTGAAGTCCTTTTCTTAAGTAATCTGACTTGTGGAACAATTCTTTGTTTTCAAATGTGCTTTGGGAACAGTCAAACACTTCACTTCCTTCCGCTCATGAAACCACTTTGGGACACCCCAGGAATGCTTATTTAAATGGCTCTTCCATATGTTTCGAAGATACTGGGGAGTGAAGGGAGAGGAGAGGTGGAGGAGGAAGGTAGGATGTAAGTCACACCTGGTAGTCAGCTTTGTCAAATGGAGATTTTTATTGTGAATTTTTACTGTAACAGGCAAAGATTCTGGGATTCTTTTCTCTTGGCTCTTTCGGCAGATCTTATACTTTGTGCTAAACACACACCTTTTGGGTGCTGCATCTGAACACCTTTATTCTCAATGTTCTTTCTCATTAAAGAATTCTTTTCTGATGTTTTTCCCAGCCCAGGGAATAAAGACAGTGGGACTTGAATGAAACCCACAGTCAGTTTCATGTTGAGTGGCAGAGTGCTGGACTAATCCTTTCCAAAAAGATGAATTCAGCACTTAAATCTTTAGTGGTTTTAAGCAGGTATTTCTCAGGGTAGCAAAAGCAAAAACATTCCTTAAGAATTTTTCTTGGAATGCTACCTGTTTGTAAAACAACTTGTCTGTCTTTATAGGAAACAAGGCTCGGGAGGCTCATCAATGAGGTGAGGAAGAAGACATCCAATGAGGAACTTGCCAAACGTGCCAAGAAATTGTTGCGGAATTGGCAGAAATTGATAGAACCCGTAACCCAGAATGACCCAGTGCCAAGAGGGCTCCCCAATCCACCCGGATCAGCAAATGGAGGTGCTCACAACTGCAAACCAGAGACACAACTTCCTTCTGTGGCTGGATCAAAACCCATCAGTGAATTGAAAAGCAGGAATGACATACAGAAACTAAATTCTCCAAAAACAGAGAAACTGGGAAATCGGAAAAGGAAAGGTGATCACAGGGATGGGCATCAGGGCCCTCCTCCCCCAAAAGTCTCCAAAGCTAGTCATGAAGTATTACAAAACTCTTCACCCCCTCCAACAAATGGAATTGGAGGTAGTCCTGAAAATTTTCCCAGTCCTGTAGACGTAAATCTACACACAGGGCCTGAAAGCAGCAGGACAGAACTCAGTGAAAACGATAAACACAGTAAGATCCCAGTAAATGCTGTAAAACCTCACACCAGTTCTCCAGGACTTGTAAAACCTTCAAGCACTTCCTCATTACTAAAGACTGCAGTGCTTCAGCAGCATGATAAATCGGAAGAGACCACGGGCCCTCACCAGCCCAAGAGCCCGCGCTGTTCCTCCTTTAGCCCCAGGAACATTAGGCAGGATACTTTTGCTTGGCAGCACACCACGTACTCACCAAAGGATTCGATGCCCAGTCCATCTCAGAGGTCTCAGTTCTTAGACACTGCACAGGTGCCATCACCACCACCATCCCTGATGCAACCATCCACACCTCCACTGCCAGCAAAGAGACTGGAGCTCCCTCAGTCCTCGGCCACCGAGGGCCCGCAGCACTGGCAGGAGCAGCAGGTACCTCCTGAGGGCCAGCACAGGCACCCAGCAGGGACACTTCACACATCTCCCACCTGCAAGGTCGGTGCCCACCCTGGGGAATTGCTCATGCCACACATGGGCTTCCCACAGGACACTTCCAAAATGGACAGTGATGATGCTGCTTCAGGGTCTGATAGTAAAAAGAAGAAAAGGTACCGACCCAGAGACTACACAGTCAACTTGGATGGGCACATGACAGAAGGGGGTGTGAAACCTGTGAGGTTAAAAGAGAGAAAACTCACTTTTGATCCCATGACAGGACAGATAAAACCTTTAACACCGAAAGATCCTTTGCAGGTAGAAATCCCTGCACTTACTGAACAGCACAGGACAGAAACGGAAAAGCAGGAGCAAAAACCCAACCTGCAAAGCCCTTTTGAACAAACGAACTGGAAAGAATTATCCAGAAATGAAATCATTCAGTCATATTTAAACAGACAGAGTAGCTTGCTGTCCTCATCAGGAGTACAGACTCCAGGAGCTCACTACTTCATGTCTGAGTATTTAAAGCAGGAGGAAAGCACTAGAAAAGAGGCTAGAAAGACTCATGTTCTAGCTCCTAACAGCAAACCTACAGACTTGCCTGGGGTCACCAGAGAGGTCACAAGTGATGACCTTGACAGAATATGTGACCACAGCTGGCCAGGCGTGAACGGTTGTTATGACACACAGGGTAACTGGTATGATTGGACACAGTGCATATCCTTAGATCCACACGGGGATGATGGGAGGTTGAACATCCTGCCTTACGTCTGCCTAGACTGAGAACAGTTTTGCTAACCCTGCTTTTACACCTGCAGTTGGCAAAACTGGCAGACACGATGCCACTTCCAGCTGGAGAGAGCCTCCTGTCCTGGACAAACAGGCCCCACGAGCAGAGGGGGGGAGGGAGCTGGGCCTTTCCAGCTCGTTCCTTTAAATTCTCCTTTTGTGAAATGCTGCTACCAGTTTACTAACAATTGCAAAGGAAGGCATACGAAGGTTGATCAGTGAGTTCAAAACTCTATAGCAAGCCAGCTATAAAAAGTATTAGTCCCCAAGAAGTGAAGAGGATTTCCAGCACTTTCTGAATGCCGGAATCTTAGTACAGGCAGGTACAGAGAAAATTGTGGAAGTTACCTTAACAAAATATGCATCTATTTATTTGACTTGATTTGGGTTTTTATTTGGCAGTGAGATATTCGAGAGACAATGTGCAAAAGCTGTAGTTTTATTTCTATCACATCTCTGAACATGATTGCGTTGGTCTAAAGTCATGTGGTACACGGAGACTGGGTTTTAAACAGCAGGTGTTGCACTGCAGGCTGGGCCTCCAGCTTCAGCTCAACATTCCATAGGCATCCACATCCTTTAGTCTGGTTTCAGTTTAAATCCACTCTCTGAGAAATGCTGCAAAAACTAGATGTTTAATGATATTTTTTGATCCCACCACCACCAGCCAAATATTTTTCCTCCTTTTCCCTTCCTGCAAACTTCTAGTTAAAAAAAAAAAAAAAATCAAAAAAAAAAATCACCTTTTCTAGAATCTAAATGTAATGAGGGTGCTACAAGTTTGTAACTGTACTGTGAGAGGGAAAAAGGAAGCCTGTTTGTATGCTGGAAATATACTTGTTACCATTCCTTTAGATATTGTTTGCCTTATGGATATCCATCATAAACGCAATTTGCAAAAACAAAGAGCCTTAGTGAATGTACAGTAACTAGACTTCTGTGTTCCTGGGATGCAGAAGGGAGCAACTTTGCTATTTGGTCCTTTAAGTGGACACGTTGTGATATAAATGTGGAAATAAAAAAAATTTGCACAAAACAGTTTGAGAATTATTTATATTTCACTCATTTTTTTCCCAAGTTTGCTCAGTTCAGCCCAGCCAAGGGACCCTTGACCCTGGGAACCCGTTGGAGCAGTTTGGTGAAGCCAAATCCCATGGACACTGCTGAGAGCAGCTCTTAGGGATATATGGGATGTCTTCCAAGTACCTTGGTGGTGTTCAGTTGCACAGGTTGGATTTTTTTTAACTCTGGAGACTGATAACCCAATTGCTGTTAATGTACCTCAAAGTCTAAAGAAATCAGAGTTCATCTTCTTGTCTCAGTAACTTTGTAATATTTTCTCATTGTTACAGAGCTTTCTAAAGCAGCCTGAGTGTAGAAAGTAAAGGATTACCTATAATTGCTTTAACATTTAGAACTAGTTGTTTTCTGCAGTCCCTGGTGCTGGGCTTCTATCCAGGGGAACAGGGGAGGGGACACTATACCAAAAATATTCCCAGGTTTAGTGATGTTAATCCCGTTAACCCATTTGTGCTAGAGAAGAGCCTTGGCAAGTGTTCTCCTGCCTTGAAGCACAGAGCCAAGCTCTTGCCTGGTTTTCACAGGAGGGTGCTCCTGACCAAATATACATTAAGTTTGTTCATTCCTTGGAATACAACTGATGAGGTTTGGTTTATTTTTAAGTTGTTCTTGTTCAAACTTACTGCTTTTGTGATCTGACTGCTACTGAAATGTGTGGGTATCTCAGAAACCTGATGTTTGTGTGCTTCCATTTCTGAAATCTGAGGTCTGAGAGTGAAAAGTGGTTACCAAAAAATGCTTCCAAGTATATTTTCAGTTTACTTCCATTTTGTCCTTCTGCAGTTGATGAGGTGAAGCAATGTGGTTTGGAGTTGGGGAAAGCTCCTGTCTTGCAGTCCAGAGTGGTAGATCTGATGGTAGAGGGATGAGCTGCTTGGTCATTTTGGAAATGTTTGAGTTTTGTTTATGTAAAAAAAAATACTGTGCATCTTACCTCCCTCCTCCCTCCTTCCCTGAATGGTCCCATTTAGGAACAGGGTCCATGCTCTTCTGAGGCCTTTGCATAGATGGCAAATTTCAGGAAATGGCAAAATATTACATTACACTTGATAAACTCCATCTTTTTCTCCTCTGCTTCCATTTCTGATGGAATCCATGGCCCTTGCGGACCACACTGGGTGAGGTGATGCCTGAGGCTCATCACAGCTTTCAGATTCTATCCACAAAACTGCTGATGCTCAGTTGCTTGAGGGAGCATCAGGAATCAGACCCGGCCCTTTCCCTGGTGGTACAAAACTGCTGGAGAAGTTCCCTCCCAGTGCAAGCTTTAAATCTTGTTCCATGCCAAGTTTGTTGCTGCTAAGGGTCAACTCACTTGGTGTCATCCAGGGTGGGATGAGGCTTGACAATCTTTATTTCAGCATGCCAGTATAACCAGTTCTGTCAGCTCCAACAAATGTGAATAAGTTTACAAGGTGATATTTTTTTGTCAATTTTGTAAACAAGTTCAAATGAAGTTTACCATGTGCGTACCTGCTGTGTACTCTCATTTGTGCATGACTCAGTTTCTCTGCTACTTCTTTCTCCTAACTCTCTTGCAAAGTTTATCCTTCTAATCCTAAAAATCTGAAGCTGATACACTGCCATTTCTTTCTTGTCAGTCGATTATATGAAATGGCTCAGCAGCAAATCTTTTGGGAATCGCCATTCCCTGAAGTGCATGTTTTGACAGGCACTGACGCTGTAGGAATGTCTTTGACAGAGCGCGTGGATGAGCCGGGCTCTGGCACCCCTCCTGCCTGACAGGTACTCACCCATCCTTTACCCCAGCCGGCGTTACGAGCTCCTGGGGTGAGTTTTACAGCTCGGGAGGAATTGTCTCGGTGCCTCCGAGCCCGTGACCTTTGCTCGGTCCCTGCCCTGTCGCTCACCTGAGCCGCTCCCTGGCACAAGGGCCGGAGCGCTGGAGCGCCACGTCCCACCGGGGGGTTGATGCGGTTTTGTCCCCCCGCGCTCCGCCGGGTCACTGTGACCCCTCGGGGCGCTCCGGGCTCAAACCCCCGCGGGGGGGCGCCGGGACGGGGGACACGGGGGATGCCGGGGGTGCAGGAAATGACGCTCCGGGCCGGCCGGGGCGCCGCGCCCGCCCCGCCCCAGGAAGCGACGCGCTGGCGGCGCTGACGTTCTGCGGGTGCGGAGCGATGGCGGCCCCGCTGGCGGCTCCTGCCGGGGCCGGGGCCGGGGCCGGGGCCGGGGCCGGGGCCGGGGCCG
>JAWWEE010000075.1:2617789-2628530 GCA_035221455.1 Xenops minutus | reverse complement strand
GGCGTACGCCCCGCGCTGCGCCAACGGCGTAGCGCCCGCGCGGCGCCCGCGAGCCGGCGGCGTAGCCGCGCTTCGTGAATACGGGCGGCGGGGCGGAGCGCGGGCGCAAGCGCAGCGGGAGCGAGGGCGGCGGGGCTGCGGCTTTGGCGTAGAGCGCGTTCGGGAATCGCGGCCCGGCGCGAGGGGCGCGCGTTTTGCGGCAGCGGCGGCGGCGCTTTACGGCGGCTGCCCCGGTTAACCCCGCCCTGCCCGCGGCGCTGTCGCGACAGGGAGCGATAGAGGGACAGGGACAGAGGGACACGGAGGGACAGGGGGACAGGGGTGGGGGACAGGGGGATGGGGGACAGGGATAGAGGGACGGGGACAGAGGAAGAGGATGGGGCTCAGGGGGACACGGAGCAACAGGGGGACGAGGAACAGGGACAGAAGCACAGGGGGACAGGGACAGAGGGACACGGAACGACAGGGGGACGGGGAGCAAGGACAGGGAGAGAGGGACAGGGAGCGATAGAGGGACAGAGGGATAGGGAGATTGAGGGACAGGGACTGAGGGAAGGGGACACAGAGCAACAGGGGGGCAGAGGGAGAGGGATCGGGGACAGAGGGACACGGGGACAGTGACTGAGGGGCAGGGCCTGGGCTGTGGCTCCACTGTCGCGACAGGGGTGGCGATAGGGCACCGTCCCCCGAGGGGGGGGTCAGGGCTGTGCTGGGAACAGGGACTGGTTTGGGGTGCAGCAACAGTTACGGGGACAGGCCCTGATACATGGCCAGCAGAGCACAGGGGGTACAGCCCTTGTTCTGGGGTACAGTCCCTGCTCAGAAGGGACTGGGATGCACTGGGAAAGCACTGGGATTCACCTGGGAGGGACTGGAATGGGACTGGGGCCACTGGGGAGGGACTGGGAAAGAAGAAGCCCTTCCCTGTCCCCCCACAGTGCCCCTACAGATTATATTTTCTTACATTTTCAAGCCCTTTATTGTTTAATTTCTATACATACACAAGTTGTATTTTCAAACCCTAGGTATCTATATTCAGAAGTACTTATTCTCTGAAATTCTGTGTGTAATGCAGTAGCAAAGGGGGTTATTTGGAAATTAATTTTATATAAATTTTATATATATATAAAAATAATAAAGAACTTTTAAAGCAAGAAATTAAAACATAGGAACAGGAAGCCAGAGGTGGGCAGGAGAGAGATGGGCCAGAGGGAAGAGGAGGAGGAACTGAAGTTTGTGATGGTCTGAGGGGCTCCCTGGCACTGTCACCATGACTGCTAGACTGAACTAGATGTTACTTTTCAGGACTCTCCTTTTTCCTCCTTCTCCCACCCTTCCTTCTTTCTCCTTCTTCCTTCTACCCACCCCACAATGCCAGTCCCCTCTGTACTGGGAGGGACTCTGGTCCTGGTGGAGAATTAAACCAGGAAACACATTGACCCTTCTCTCTCAAAGGCAGGTAAGGACAAACACAGCCAGTGTCACAGATCTGTCACTGCTCTTCAAATCTCACAGTGCTGAAAGCAGATGGTCTCTTTAGAGACTTTTACACCCCTCATGAGAGGCATATTGCCAAAGACTCCAGAAACAACAAAAGTAGTAGCCATAAACTGATTTTATTGTTTTTGAAAAATGGAATGCTTCACTTACAGAATTTTAAGTGATGTTTGGCAAACACCACATTCATTACAAACAAAAACAAAAAAACCAAACCAAGTTGACATAGTATTTGGCTACAATACAGCAGCAGTCTTGTTTTTTATAATCACAAATTCAAGGTGACCCTGGTTAATAAAATTCCTGACCACTGTCATCTGGCATTAAAAAAAAATACATCTATGTACAGTGCTTTCAGTAGCGGCGGCTAAAACGGGGCTCACTCAGTCTGCTTGTCCTCTCCTGGCCCGCAAACACACCTTGGATCCCAGCACTCTGCATCATCTGGCTCTGGTTTCCAGCTTGGGTGAAGCTCCCCCGTCTGAAAACAAGGCCAGACAAATTGAACATTGCCCAGAGAAGTTACTGCTACTGTGATTCTGAGAAAAGATGTTTGCTTAAGTTTGGTGGGGTTTCCCCCCACCCCCTCCTTGCCAATACATAGTTAATAAAAGCTGAAAGTGGTTTTCATAATTGACATAGAAGTTGTTCTTTTATAGAGATCAATGAATTATTATAAAAACATTATAAGCACTCTGACAGAGCTGCTTACCCCGACATCCCTCCTCGATTCATCCCGTGGCCTGGTCCTGACTGACCAGGCAGGCTTCTATCACCACCTAATGAAAAAAAAGAAAAAAAAAGAAAAAATACAGGCTTCTGTGTTTTCCTAACAAAAAGGGCACCTTTTCCCCAGAATTTTATTTGCTTTCTCAGTGATTTAACTACCACTAGAAGTTCAGCAGCAGTAATTCACAGAAAAAAACCACGATCACACTGGTAAGCAGCAAGTGTACCTTGCCATCTCTCATGATCCCGTCCCATCATTCCTCCATCCACATTTCCCTGCCATGTACGATCTTGATGCCCCTCTAACTTTCGACCATGATCTCCCCAGTCACGTCCATCTCTTAAAAAAATAAAAGAACATCTTCTAGGTATGTCCCCTATCCATTTAGCAGCATAGGGTAAAGCCAAACCCCATCCAAAGTGTGTTAAATGGTTAATCAAGCTGTAGCTATAGCCACCCAATCATTGCAACAAGAACTGGTCAAAGAGAGACAATGAGAAACTTGCTGAACAGCATCATTCACACAACAGAACTCGTCTTTTTCTGACCTACAGAGACATCACTGGTACTGCAATGGACTGAAAGACATGGAACAATTCATTGGCTGCCATTCCTGTCCGGGTATGAACTGAACATTATGCATCTGGAACATGCCCAGCTTGACTACCCTGGTTTAAAGGGAAACTGCTATGATTCCACATGGGTCAGCTCTCCCTCCCCACCACTGCAGAGACTCTCACTCAGTGTCCTTAAAGCCTCACCACTAGCCATAAGTGAGACTTCTGAAGGCCTCACTGGAGCATCTCTCATCTGTAGGAATGAAAGTCATTTACAAAAGAACCACAGTTATGAGCTAACCGAGCAGCACCTCTTTGCTCGCTACAATGCTCCCTTCTCCTGATGCATGTGAATTTCTTGCTCCTCCAGATGCTCAAAGGAACTGCCCGGAGAGAGGAGTCACCCTTGTCAAACTGCTTCTGCTGTGACCCTCCAGAGGTCCGCTGAGCACCGGAATTCTAACCCACAATCACTTCCCTTCTTCCACAGGCACTAACCGGGTTTGTGGGGGGATCCCTCTCCCTTCACTCATCCTTCTGTCCGAGCCGTAGCCACCCCAGCTATCCCGGGAGTGACGATCGGGCCCTCCGTGCCGTTCATCTGGGTAATGCTGAAAGGCAAATGGGACTCGGTTATGAAGCATCAACACAGGTTTTCTCTTCTGATTGCAAAAATTCAGCTTCTTGAACGTTGCTTTTCTATCAGCTGTCAGGAAAAAAAAGGGTAGCCAACTGGTTTTTTACTGATTCCACTGTTGCTACTGTGCAGGGTTCACTCTAGGCATTTAGTTTGCCTCACAGCTCACTGGTGGGAGAAAGCCTTTTCTGTTTGTTAAGGGTTTTTAAGGCTTATATTCTGGCTCCAGATTTTTAATTTTTACTTCAATATCTGCCTACTTCCCACCTCTCTTCAGAAATGAAAGGCTCTGAATACCTTTGTGGTATTGGTTTTCACACCTGTCCTTTTATCTGTCCAAGTCATCTGCTTTGTTGCATTATGGCACCAGTTATTTTCTACAAACTACTGAGATAAACCTGACAGAAGGGATCCTTTGCCAGCTAAGAAACTACAGCAACTATCTCTTAACACCTAAGATGGTTAACCAGAAAACTTTTGTTGCAACATACCAGCCTTAAAGGATGCTGTACCGTAGCTCCCATCGCTCAGAGGTTTGCCCCTGCCCGTATCTGTGGCTACCACCCTAGCAAGCAGATAACATAGGAACTTACTTGACGCACATCAGCGTACAGAATGAGTTGCTGCTTGAACATCTGCTCAGTTTAAACCCAGTGGGGACTGTGTTTAAGAACTAGGCTGTATGAGCACTGTGTTCTTTCTGCTTTGGGGTCAGCTTGTTTGGCTTTCTCACTGGAGTGGTTATTTGGTTCTAACGCACCTGCCCATCTCGGTCTGGTATTCCTCTTGCACAGTCCCTTCTGGAACAAAGAGAGAGAAGTTTCAGTTGCATCAACAGGGTAATCATAATTCCAATGTCTGTGTGGAATAGTGCATGAAAATTTATCTTCATCAGGCTGTAAATCTGGATGGCAACGTTTCTTCAGTGGCAAGACACTCAAAGGAGTTCTTTCATAGCATAAAAAAAGATCAAAGTAGCATCTATCACTGTAACATGGCTAAGTAAAGCATCACTGAGGCATGGTCAGGTACTCAGGGATACCAATGGAGAACACTGAGTGAACCTACCAGCATCAGAAAAGGGTTACAAGCAAAACCAAAGCAGTTTGGGTTCTGTCAAAGATCTTTTGAGAGCAGAACAGAAGGCTCAATGGCACTATGCAGAAAACATGTTTCCATTCTGTGCAGCTAAAATTCTGTGTTAGCCAGGCTGCAAAGGCGAAAATATGGAAAGTTTTAAAGCAAAAGGAAGTGGCTAAGTCTTAGGCTAATAAACAAGGATTCACAAACCAGACTTCCATACATCGAGAGAAGCTGTAGTGTCTCCATCAGCATCAAGGCAGACTGCATTAGGACTTGGCTTATAATCTTTATGCAGCCTCTGTCTGGTATGTCCATAACCCATGAAAACAAAGGATTGCAAGCACATATGAAATTAGACATGAGAAATGCACAAGGGCCATTTGCTTTACTCCTCTGACACCCTTCAAGCCACTAGGCAAGCCACAAAAAGACACCAAATTTCCATGGAGGTATATAGGAAGAAAAGACACTGCCTTGCCAACCTGTCCAAACAGTGATCTTGGTACCGTCCCCGATCCCTGTGGTCGAAGTCGTGGAATCGGTCCTGGCGGCTGAACTCAGAGTGGTACCTGTCCTCCATGGCCATTCGCTTCGCCTCGGGCCAGTACGGGTCATCTCGCCTGCAAACGTGGTCACTGGGAGCAGTGGTGCCAAAACAACCTTCCCCTTCTTCCTGCTCTCCTGAGATCAAACCTCAGCCAACCCCATTATCCACACTATCACTTTTTATTTATAGTTAAAAACACGTGCATTAAGGAATCGTGTTTTGGTTTCAGAGAAGAGCAGGTGCACTGACACTATACATAAAGCTTAATTTCAGCATGTGCTGATGTGAGAGGAGAATGAGTATCTGTTCCCACCAGCAATCCTGCTTTAGTTCATACAGTTACTACTCCTGGTCACTGCTCTTGGAGAAATAAGAACAAACCTCCCGTAAGAGAACAAGTGCTTACAAGTATAGGAGCATGAAATTTCTCTTCAAGATTGCCATTACAGTGTTGAAAGCCAACACATAAATAGTCTTCCAGTTGTGAGCTTCCATGACTGCTTTATTAAGAGTGCTCTGAAGAGGCTGGAATGCCACTGCCATTATCCTTACCTGCCATCAGGATCGTAAGGCCTTCTCATGGCAGATCGCCGCTCTTGCTCATAGCGGAGCTGCTCCTGCTGGCGCCGCAGCTCTTCCCTCTCTCGCTGGATTCGCTCCTGCTCTCGCCTCCTCTCCTGCTCTATGTGCATTCTTTCTCTCTCCAGCCTCTCTCTCTCCAAGCGCTCTCGATCAAGACGCTGCCTTTGAAATTCCAGCCGTTCTCGCTCTCTCTGGAGCCTTTGTCTTTCATCCCGCTCGTGAATAGCTTGAAGACGCTGCTCCCGATCTCGCCTCTCTCTCTCTCTAATTTAAAAGAGATACTTCGTTTTCAATGGAGGATCTTAAGACTAAGCTCTACTGCCTCAGTGTTTTGGGTGGGGTTTCTTGTTTGCTTTTGCCCTTTGTTTTTAAAGTTACTGTGCTCTTCCCACCAGCTACTTAAATGTGAATTATCTCTTCCCAAATTAAATATGAGCGGCTTAGCTCTGGGGGAACTAAAAAAGCCCATGCAGATGAAAAATGCTAAGATGAGCATTCTGCCAAAGGAACACAGTATCTACTCTAAGTCAGGTCTGAAAAGGCTTTAATAGAGCACTGCATGTCATAAGACAGAAGTCTGATACACAAGAAGTATTTACAAGCTTCCAGGGGAAAAATCAAGCATGGAAATTCCAATCTGATCAAGTGGAACACAAAACCTGAAAGCACCCCCAAGTCTCCTGAAACACACAGGCTCAGAGAACCCTGATTTCAGGAGTAAACCCCTTCATCATTTGGCTCTATGTCTGTTTCAACAAGAGTTCAATAACAAATCACAGATACCACAGCTGGAGGGTCAGCACGACACTACTTTGCAGCCTGTTCAAAACACAAAACACACGAGGGAGGTAAAAAGAAACACCATTCAGAGTTGAGTGCGAGGCTGGGAGGACTCACCGGCGCCTTTCAGTTTCCCTGATCTCTCGCTCCCTCTGTCTCTGCCGTTCCCGCTCTCGCTGCTCTTTGATTTTATCAAACGATAAAATATCTTGCTTTTCTTTGCTCTCAGATTTGCGATCCTGGCTTTTTGTACTCTGAGTTGAATCAGAACAGTATGTGAGCTGAACACTGTGCATTCTTAGCTCAGATTCCTTGGCAAATGACTACTTCATGTCAAACTGAACAGAACAGACTATCACACCTTCCCAGAGGCAAACAATACTGAAATGCCAGGGGAAAAGTAGGCGAGGAAAAAGTATGCCACGTTTGGCTAAAACTTCTCAAGAATCTAAATACATTTAAATACTAAGGGCTTATGACCTGACTTGCACTGATGGCAAACAATACACAACTTTTATGGTCACCAGTAACTACATTCCAAGCTTGGGAAAAGACATCCTAACACCATTTTCATATTACAACTCTACTTCTTCAACTAGGACAGCAGTGAAAAACTATAAAGAAGGTGAAAGAGAAGTATTTACCCTTTGCCACGTCATTAACACCCCAGTGCTTTCCAAAAAATGTTAAAAGGGTAACTGTACCAATATGCAAGGCAAACCCCCTTCAACTGTAAGCATAAAAAGGTATTTGACCCCCATTTTTACACAAAACCTTCTCTGGAGTTGGACTTACCCTCTCTTTTGATGCAGAGGTTTTCACACTAATAACTGGCTCTCCTTTAGCTTTATCCATTACCACTGTCCTTTCAGTTCCTCGACTCGCTAGAAAACAGAATACATCCAAAAATAAATAATACACAAGATATTCAACAATTCTTGCCAGATTTAAAACTGTGAAGATACCAAACAGTAGAAAGTTATTTTATTGAGGTTTTCAGTAACTTACAGAACTTATTTATGATTTAAAGAGCTTACCAAGATTTGGCCAAGTTGAGGATGGGGGCAGTAAAGCTACCACAAAATTACAGTAGTATTTTCTGGCAGGGATGACAAAGAAAGCAAATTTAATGTAATTCTTCTGTCTGCAAAATACATCCCTTTGCCACAGTTTAAAAAAAATAAAAAAATGACAAAGAATGACACACTGTGTTAAGTCCAGTGATAGTTCCATGAAACTCACAGTTTACTATTCTGAGTAGTTCAAACCCAGTAATTATGAAAACTTTGCTGTAAGTTATAGCATTCTTAGCCATAAAGTTTTCAAGGTTCTTTTCTGATGTTGCTTTTTGTACACCAGGAAAACCTCAGTCTCACTAAGTAACCTTCATGGTCTTTTTCCTGAATTAACAATCACATCTGATAAGAACTCTGAGGTTGCAGAAGCTGAAGTCAAGTCTGAATATTTACACTTGTTCTTCCATTTCCCACCAAGCTGAAAAAGGAAATCTTTTCGGGTGCAAAGTAAAAGTTTTGTCACAGCCACCATATTCTCCATACCAATTTTTTATTTTTTTTTTTAAAAACAAGTATCTTTGAGAACATTTCTAAAAGCCAGCCAGCATTACCTGATTTGCTTGCCCTAGATCTATCAGAAGATCCGCCCTTTGGCTCCTCTTTCTCTTTTCCTTCTTTTTCATCTTTTTCTGATTTCTTCGCATCATCTTTTCTGTCGCTCTTCTCCTCCTTCTTAATGCTAACAGACCTATGAAAAGGAGTAAAAAAATGCCTCTTTCAAAAGTAACAAACCACTTGAAAAGTAAATATCTGAAGTATCACTCGCTAACCACGCAGTCTTATCAAGGAGACAGACTAAATCCTAGAAATATTTGTCAGTTAAAAGAGGAGACCAAGCCAGAGCTGGATCAGAGAACAAGTGACTGATAAAAACAATGGTTTATCTAGAAACAAGTTGATTAGTATCTCCTGATACAACATATTTTGATATAACCCTGAAGCTTTGTATTTCTGAGCAGAGGGCCAATTAAGATGGTCTTGCTGGAGAACATCAGTTTCAAGTTTTCAAGTGTTACTCCTATTTCGGATGCAATACAAAAATCAAGATTTATCACATTACTGCTCAACTTGGTCACATGGCTGTATTTCAAATGAGTGGTCTTTAAATGTGAAAACACACAAAACACCACTTTACTTTTCAGATTTGGACTCTGCAGAATGGTGCCTGTCTTTTTCCTTCCTCGTTTCACCTTCCTTCTTGTCTGAAGGCTTTTTTCCAGCTGGTTCATTTTTTGCCTAGAAATTCAGCCAGAAATAATCGTATAGTAAGCGACAGACATTAAACTTGCATTCTTTTCTTTTCATTGCACTGCCAGGAAATAACTACCCCTTACCTTTTCCACAGAGATCATTTTGCCATGCAGCTCTGTTCTGTGGAGGTGATTGATACACTTGGTGGCCTCCTCAGAGGTCGACATTGTTACGAAGCCGTAGCAGCGAGCACCAGGACTTCGAGCATTTGTCACTACTTTTGCACCCACCACCTTGGTGAAAGAAAAAATATATTAAAAAAAAATATTTTTGCAGATCTGCCACTAAAATTCTAACTTAATCACCATTTCATAGAAGCATAGAATGGTTTAGGTCTGAAGGGACCTTTAAAGGTCATCTAGCCCAATGCTCTGTCACAGGCAGGAACATCTTCAGCCAGTGAAGGTTGTTCAGAGCCCCACCCAAGCTGGCCTGGAATGTTTCCTGGGATGCAGCATTTACCACCTCTCTGGGCAACCTGTGCCAGTGTTTCACCACCTTCATTGTAAAAAATGTCATCCCTATACCTAGTCTGTATCTACCTCTTTTAATTTAAAACCATTCCCCCATGTCCTGCTAGGACTTGTCCTCATCCTTCAGCACCTCTGTCTACCAGGTCCACACCATATGGCACCTAATCCACCTTCAGCAGGCAGGAAACATGCTCAGCACTCAACATTCCAGCAGCATTCCCAGAGGAACACATCACTAGGCTTGTCTGACAGACAGCAAAAGAAAGGGCATTGTTTTAACTTGGCCTCTGGATTGTTGGGCCAGCCTGGAAGTGCCTCACTACAGACTACTATGCAGAGTATGAGGTGAACAATGGTTATACCTGAGTCAACAGGAACAAGACACTGCTGAAAAGGTTCAAATTAAGGACTATGTTCACAAAGAAGTATGAAATAATGAAGTATGCTACTTTCAGATACAGTTTCAGAAGAACACAGGGAAGTTAAGTACTCAGCCTAGCCAGGTATGCATTAGGGAAGAGCTAAATTTAAGGTCAGGCTTTTACACTGATAAGATGGTTTGTTAATTTACATATCCCCTACATACCTTTCCATACTTGCTGAAAAGATTCTTCAAATCTGTAGCTCTAGTAGAGGATGAAAGTCCACTAACCCACAAATTCCTGCCAGAACCACTACCCACACGGCCTAAGGTACAAAAAAGCCAAGCACAAAAGACCATGTAGCAGACAAATGCAACAGTGCAGAAGTCAGAGTCCTACAAAACCCACTTCTTCATAAAACTCTTCAAACACAATTATACTTCCACCTCTTCCATTCATTCTTAAAACCAATACACTGTAGGCTGCAAAAATGAACTTTTGAACTCCACACCTAATGTGCATTTGAACAGCCTTAATGCATTTTTAGCTACATATTATCTTCCTGCAGTTCAATCACTTTTAAGAGAATTACAAAGCATTAAATATTAACCCACAAAAGAACCCAAACCTCTGTTGGTTAGTAAGGTTACACAAGTTACACGAAATGAAACTTTTAAGCTCTGCTATGAAGGTCTGTGTACCAAGTGCATTGAGGGTCCCCTGAATTAACAGTCCTCACCAGAACTGCCACACAGAGTAGAAACCCAGATATTTAGGCACCTGTTAAGGTTTATCAGACAAATCCTGGTCTTCCTGGTACCCAATACCATTCACAAAGCAAGTGGAACCCCAGTATAACTATTACAATGAAGACAGGAACATGCTTAAAGAATTAACAAGGCACAAAATAGAAGAAAGGCAAGTCAAAAAGTGAGTAACACTATCATCCCATTTGCTCCTTTTGAATGTTGACTACCTAAAATTAACACACAAGTAACAGTCAGTGTTGACCCCATAACATTTTTATTCCATGTCCTTTTACATTGAAAACCCAAACAAACAAAGCAAAATACAAACAACCCACATACGTACCTTTCTCATCTTTTGAGGTTATCTTTGTATCTCTGTCCTCCTCAACAGGGCTAAAGATAAAACACCACATTATT
>JAWWEE010000075.1:2583467-2602042 GCA_035221455.1 Xenops minutus | reverse complement strand
AATAATGTGGTGTTTTATCTTTAGCCCTGTTGAGGAGGACAGAGATACAAAGATAACCTCAAAAGATGAGAAAGGTATGTTTGTTTTTAAAAGTAGAACTTTTTCTTGGCTTGAATAGCTGTTTGTATTGGATGGGCTATTTCAGCAGAAAAAGCATTGCAATCTGTGTAGTTGTTAAATAGTATAAATTCACCTCTTTCTGGATTTTCTTTATTCATACCAAAAGAAATATTTCCCTTTTATGCATTTTCCAAGAATATCTTCATTGCATCCTTTGTGACTTCATCTTCAGAGGCAGACATTAATACATGGCAAATGTCTTCTATGGCACTAAGATGCTTACTAACAGCTGTTAGTGAGTCAAAAATCTTTTGCAATTCATTTGGCTTTACTATACATTTGTGATTCTTCATACCATCTTTTGTTTTGCCAAAGTAATTTGGTGTCTAATGTTCACATATTTAAATGCCACAAAAACTCACAGCTTCATGTTGTCTTCAGATCAGTTTGATTTTATTAAATCATTGTCCATGCAGCTCCTGTTTGTGGTGCAAATGTGCATCACAAACAAGGAAAAAATGTCTTCATCAGCAGTCAGAGGGCTGCTTCTCCTTTTCATTCTACTTCTTCCTTTTAATGCATCAGGCAGCTGAGCCTTTGCAGCTCACCCCACCTGTCTGTTTTCTTCTACCTGACCAGGCAGAAAATGTAGCAGTGACTATTAACATTCTTCTTACACACTGCAGGCAGGTAGTGCAGCACTTTTAAGTGTGGAAATACCAGCAACTCCCATAATAAGCAGGAAACTCATTATGAGGTCTGTCCGACTGGACAGGAAGAATTTGTTTGGTTTTAATTGGGTTTTCCAACACAGACTGAAGTCACTGTCAGCTGCTTTTCCCAAGATCCAGGGTTATACCTATTTGTGCAAGCTACTGGACCTCACTGTGAGCTTCATTAGGGTCTGTTCCCCCTATAGTCTCTAGTCTTGTGTTCTCTTATTTCAGAATATTTGAAGGAGTGGTTTGTGCATGCTGTTTCCATAAGGACTTGAGTGTATTCTTTTTCTGTGGACTGAGAAAACTCTTCTTGAAGTTTTCATTCAGAACAGCCTTCAGGAACGTGGGTGTCTGATAACCACCTTTCTGCAGAGGATGTGCTGTGTTCTGTAACATTTGTTTTCATCATTTTCTGGCTTGGTGAACAGCACTGGGGAGAGGTAGCTGCTTCCTTATGTAGCATTCTCTGCATGCAGAGCAAAATGATAGAGCCAGAAGGAAGTTACAGAACTATACACAAGTCAGTTCTGACTCACACCTGGCTATTTGCCCACCAGTATGAGAGAATGTTATTTAGAATGAATAAATTCATGAGCTCATAGTCTGCTGGATTTGGCAGTCGATGGATGCGTATCTGAAAGATGTCTCTAGTGCTGAGGGTTGGCTCCCACTGCCTATATTGTTCTAGTTTCTAAGTTAGAGAATATTTGCAAGTCTCAGTATTTCTTTGTCTGAGAAGTGCAGTACCACTGCAGGAGCACCTTTTGAGGTCTTAGGGGAGGGCAAAAACTGGAGGTGTTAAGGCTGATCAACACTTAATTGAAGAGGAGATTAACATAGTTTAAATCAGCAGTAAAATACCAGAAAGAAGAAAGTGGTCGTTTTTCCCTTTCTCCAGGACTCTGGTGCCAGTGTAACTGCAGGGAGTCGGTTTTAAATTGTAGAAATGAGTGGAGTAAAAACATCAAAGCCTATGGATCAGCTTTTTAAAACACCAGGACAGTGTATTTTTCATGTGTTTGCATGCATGTTATTCCTTTGTCCATGCACTTCTTGAGATGGGTGATGACAGGTGTATCTCTATTCTCCTTCCTACAAAAGACCTCTTTTTTAGCTTGGATTTTTTTAGGAGATTGATAAAAGTGATTGCATCCTTCCCTGGGAGACTTGTATAAATATTAACAACTGTGTTCTCAGTGCCAAGCTCATGACAATGACAAAAGTTATCAGGAAGTAAAAGATGGAAAGACACCTAAATAAAATAGCAGTTTGGAAAGGTGATGGAAAAAATATCTTCCCTCAATTAAAGCAATTCTGTGAAATTCCATAAATCACAAAAAAAAAAAGAGCATATGGAGGGAGATAGGTGGAGTGAAACCTGCTTTCCTCCACTCACTGAAGCCTTGGAACTGAACACTGCCCAGGCTGATAAAAGGACAGTGAAGACATTTCAAAGGAGAAATTTTCTTGGTCTTTTTAAGGTGAATGTCTTCCCTTGAGATGCATCCCATCCTTGTTCCTCTGGAGTTGGGGAGATAAGGATGGCTAAATATGAGCATCCATTTTTGCCAGCACAGTTCCCACAACTCCTGCAGCTCTTCTGTCTTTTCCTGTTAGTGTAAAGTTACTGGGCTCTATCCAGGTACATTTTGAAGAGCCTCAGGTACTTGAGAGGTGCCCCAGCCCAGCTGCTTTCTTGAAGGATGGTATAACATACTGCTGTATCTGTGCTTATAGCTCCATCCAAGTCTGGGGACTTGTAATTCAGACATGGAGGAGAATGTTCCACATTGCATTTCACTTGCTCTGTGATACTAAAAAATTAAAGATTTGTGATACTTCTTTTTAATTCAGAAGTAGTTGTTAATTGGGATTTTAGGTATGTTCTGGTTTTTGTTTTCCTAATTAGGTCGCACTGCTAGCAGTTCTGGTAGAAACTTTTGGGTGAGTGGACTGGCTTCCACTACCAGAGCTACAGATTTGAAGAATCTGTTTAGCAAATATGGGAAGGTAAGGGCTTATTTTTGTTTAGTTTGTTGTTGTGGGGTTTTCTTGACTTGAAACTGTTAAGAAGACTTGTTAAGCTCCTGTCAGTGAAAGGATGAGTCAAAGGAATCCACTTACCCAAATATTGTGGCATATCGTGAAAAAACTTGTGGAAATACACCCTGAATTATTTGGTTGCTTGCTTTCAAAAAAAACCATGAAATTGGTGACACCAGTAAGGATTTTTGTCAGACCTTTGAAGCCTACATAAAGGTTACTATCAGCAGATTGGAGTAAACTGTATGGGCAAGCAATCTGCCAGTGAATGTTTTACCAATGAAAATACTCTGGAACTTAAATATGTACAAATAGGGACAAAAATGGATTAAGTGTAGCACAGCTTTGAGTCTTGTCTGAAAGTCAGGAGACCAGTAAAGCCTTTCTCATGCTCCTTGTAAGAATAAAAATGCAGTACTTCCATTTATTTGCTTAGAATTCCATCTGGTAACCTAGAATGTTGATCACGGAGATGTGCCACAAAATTTTAAATGTAATTAAAAACTAAGAGACAGCAAACCTAGTATTTGCCTCTAGATGGATGCCATGGTAACATTCAGTCATTTAAATGAAATCACAGTTATTTTCTTTAGGGTATTAGCAGAGGCAAAGCTTCCTAGAAGTAAATGTACATGTGCAATAAATGCTCAGAAGTAGATCCTTTATTCAGCTGTACTTTAAAATACAACACCTCTGTGAAATATGGCTCATTTCTGTAATGCCAAGTGAGCTGTATTGAATACATGAGCATAAGTAAACACCATTTATGTGTGTTTTTTGAGGAAACTTCTATTTCTTAAGGAAGATTGCAGGTAACGTTGGTCTGGCTCAGCACTGACATGGAAGCAGTTTTGGGGGAAGATGGGACATGGCAGTTGAGCCAGCATTAGCATGTATGTGGGAATTGGCTTAAAAACTTTTAGTGGTTTTCCTCTTTTCTACTTAAGCAAAGTGATGTTGTTGATGTGAAGTTAGATGCCTTTTTTTTTATTGTCCCCATGTGGTCTTTGTCCAGTAGAGAATTCAGTCTTTGACTCCCATCTATTGATTCAGCTTTTATAGCAACAGAAGCGTCACTGCCTCTAAGCAACGCTCTTTTTGTGTTTGTTAATCTCTTTAAAAACACAACTTTCCTGAATGATAATGGGCAGGAATTACAGAGTTGGAGCTTCCAATTCCTGCTTGTTACAGTGAGTGTAACAGCTCTTTGTTTTGGAAAGGTGGTGGGTGCCAAAGTGGTCACCAATGCTCGCAGTCCTGGCGCTCGCTGCTACGGCTTCGTCACCATGTCCACGGCCGAGGAGGCCTCCAAGTGCATCACCCACCTCCACAAAACAGAGCTCCATGGGAAGATCATCTCTGTGGAAAAAGTGAGTACTGCTCCTCAAAGACCCCGAGTTCCCATCAGATTGTACAAATGATCGAGACCACATTCTCAGCTGACCGTGTGCCAAATGAATTGCAGGCAAAAAATGAACCTGCTGGGAAGAAGACAAGTGATAAGAAAGAGAATGAAGCAAAGAGAGAAACAGGCAGTGAGAGGTACTGTTCTAAAACTTCTCTGTCCAAAGGTGTTTTGCTGTTCTTCAGTCTATGTTGATGTCAGGGAAAACCAAGTTCCAGTAAGAATATCTGTGGTAAACGTTCAAAAAGAGGAATAAATGCATTTTTTCAACCTTTTCTGCAAGATAAACTTAGGTTCACATTGGCAGTTCTTAATTGTCACATTGTCTAAGAGACTTTATGTGAATTTTTCCTCATGCTTCCAGCTGAGATGCTTGAATCAAGGTCAAGTGTTCTGTCAACTGCACAGGACAGTGTACATGTCTTGTTTTCTGGTGTAGCATGTTGTGGAAGGAAACATCTGGAAATCTAATTATGATTGTTGTCACATCAGAATTCTACTTTTTTACAGTGTTGCTAGCATTCTCCTTGAATTTCCCTTCCTCTTAGTCTGTATTAGTCTGATCTGTGTCAATATCTGTCTGTAGACCTGGCAGTGTTAAGAGGGACGAGAAATCTGACCAAAAAGATGATGCTAAAAAGACAGAAGACAAAGATGAAAAGGAAAAGAAAGATAAAGATGAGCAGAAGTCTGGTTCATCAGATCAACCAAAAGCTATTAAGTCAGGTAATCTGGCTATTCTTTTTTTACAGAGTAAAATACATATTGATGTATGAATATTTAATTGTAGGTAGTTGTTTCCAAACAACTGCCACTGTTCTAGGACTGTTTCTGATTCTCAGCTGGAAATCCAGGATGTATAAAGGGGGGAGGGTGTTTTGTGAAGAGATGATTAATATTGTGTCATCCTTAAGCACTTGGAGTAGGTGTAGTGAAATAACTGCTTTTGAAGAGAGGGTTAAATGCCCATTTTCACATTTTAGAGAACATCTAGTATATCAATGAGTGGTGTAGAATGTGTAGTTTGATTGTTTTTTCCACCTCTGATTTTATTTAGGAAGTAAAGGAACAGAGAGAACAGTAGTAATGGATAAGTCCAAAGGAGAACCTGTTATTAGTGTGAAAACATCAACCACATCAAAAGACAGAGTAAGTAATGTTTTGTGTGGGAAACATTTCCCTTAGAAACAAATACTGAATCCTGCCAAGCTACATGGAACCCACGCTTGTCTTGCCAGTTTGGCCAATTAGGGTTTCTATAACATGGAGTTAGATCTTAATTAGTAAAATACCTTTTGTTTGGCTGATACCATATTCAGCAATCAAACCCTGCCAAATGAATGTGGGAAGGTACAGCTGTGTTAATACACGGTGTGTCTGCAATGTTAAAAAAAGAACAGTTTTGCAGGGCCCAAGCCTTGAGATGTGATATGTACAAATGGAAACAGAGCTCAGAGTGTTGTTTGTGATGGTTGTCCTGTAGTAAATCAAGTGTGTCTGTTTCACTGTTAAATACAGAGCGTTAAGAGCCAGGATCGCAAGTCAGAGAGCAGGGAGAGACAAGGCATTGTGCCCTTTGACAAGATTAAGGCCCAGCGGAAGATGAGGGAGGCGGAGCAGCGCCGGTAAGAGCACGGGACACTGTGTGACTTCTTTCACTGTAATGCAGATTTTATTTTCGTGTGCATTAAAGTGACTGAGAGATAAAAGGAGTTCCATTTTTTTCACTTGTTACTTGTTTATGGGTCATGTATCTCTTGAACTTAACTCAGGTATTTAATTATTCTGGGTGGGGGTTTTTTTTGTTTCCATGATGTTTAATACAGGGTAAAAGTGATAATGGCCATCCTTCAAATTCCCTGCTAAAACTGTGACCTGAGCTCCATGTTTTCCACACATACTCCTCACCCAAAAGTAGTTGAACTAAACAGCAAGAAAATGCTTTTGTCACTCTTAATGGCAAGGAAAAAGTTTCTCATAGTTAGATTTCTGAGCGGAAGTGAAGTCACTATCCAGCATAATTCCTTCACAGATACTTTATTTCAGTGTAAGAAATGAGCTGTGGGCATTTGGATTCAAATTCCCCTGACCATATAGAGTTATTTGCCCCCACAGGTGGGTTTTGTGGGAGTAATATGAGTCTATAAATACAAGTAATTCATGTATACCCTGAGTGTCTTCCCTCCCACACCCTTCCCAGGTACAATTTCAAGGAGACAAGCAGTCACTGCGCTATTAATCTTTAACACTTCTCTTTTTTTCTCTTTTTTTTCCTTTTTAACTTTATTTGTTGAAGTATTCCACCTGTAACCTTTCCTTGCTGCTCCAACAGCACCCGTGAGCGTCGGGAGAGGCAGCAGCACCTCCAGACCATCCGTGAGCGCGAGGAGCGGGAGAGGCTGGAGATCGCTCGGGAGAGGCTGGAGATCGAAAGGCAGCGCCTCGAGCGGGAGCGGATGGAGAGGGAGAGGCTGGAGAGGGAACGGATGCACATCGAGCACGAGAGGAGGAGGGAGCAGGACCGGATCCAGCGGGAGAGGGAGGAGCTGCGGCGCCAGCACGAGCAGCTGCGCTACGAGCAGGAGCGCCGCTCTGCCCTGAGGAGGCCCTACGACATAGATGGCAGGTAAAGGCAGCAGTGGGTTAGGGTTGCTGCCAGGTTCTGTCTTACCAGCCTGGGCTAGAAGACACCACACAGGCACTCTCAGCTTCCATCCAGCAGCAGTGGTTGGTTGCATTGAGGTGATCGTGTTTAATAGCCCTAGCGAAGCTGTCCGTTTTGAACTTAATTACCCTTCTTTTGGCTTGCACAGTTTGGGAGGGGGAATGATACCAAAAGGCATTATGTGGGCTAAGATGAGCATGTCCTTTTCTCAGGAGGGACGACCCGTACTGGCCAGAGGCCAAACGAATGGCAATGAACGACAGGTACCACTCAGACTTCAGCCGCCAGGATCGCTTCCATGACTTCGATCACAGGGATCGTGGTCGTTACCAGGAGCATTCAATAGACAGGTGGGTGTCTCACCTCCACAAAGGACTGTATTTAATGTCATTTTCCTGCCTCACTCTGTGTGGTTTGCATTTTATTTTTCACGTGTGGTTTAGTGGCTGTGGACTTTTTCTTCTATATCCATGAAGGGATCTGTACTGTGCCATGAGATGAAGCTTCTGGCAGGCTTGTTCAGAGTGTTTTTGCAATGCTGTTTCACATACTTGTAGGACTCTGAAAAATTTCTAAATAATATTGAAGGCACCTGGAATTTTAATAAGAATGTTCTGGTTTGTACCTCAGGACTAACTGGTGTTTCCAGGAATCCAAGATGTGTCATGATTTCCATACATTCCAGCTGTTTGTGCCTTTTGTAGATGTTTGCACTATGTGGAAGCAAGATTTTTCATCTGTGTTTGTAGTTAGATGAATCTTTATAAACTGCTGTATATCTTACTACCATGATCTGATTCTGAATGTCTTTTTGTAGGAGAGATGGATCAAGGACAATTATGGGAGATCGGGATGGACAAGTGAGTTGCTTTATAGAGCTACAGAAATATCTTAACATCTTATCACCTGGTTTTCTGTAGTGTGTGTCAAGATTAAATTTCAGTAGTTGAGAATGACATATCTCCCAAAGTATGTGTGAATAATCAGATTTTTTTTACCTCAATAAGAGGAAATTCAAATCAAAGATTTGCTTGTTATGAAAGTTAGGTGTAGTTATTCTGACAGAAATCAAACCAAGTGAATTGTGTCCCAGTATTCCAAAAGATTGCATAGCAGAGGTGCAAAGTACACATTTACTCTATGAGGTTACATGGAAATAACAGCAAAAGTAGTAGAGATGTTTGCATTTTTGTAGGGCTGGGAAAAAAAACCTTCAGGGCACACTCAGGCAGTGAGAGATTGAGTCAGGGAATCCTCAAGTGCCCTTTACTGGTGGCTAAGCTGTGAGATTTGGAGGGACCTGGAGAGCTGGGCAGAGGGGGAGTATCATTAAATTCAACAGCAGGAAATGCAAAGTCCTGCTCTTGGGGAGGAATAACCCTGTGCAGGAGCACGTGCTTGGGACCAACCAGACAAAAAGCACTTCTGCAGAGAAGGACCTTGGCACTGTGGTGGACAACTAGCTGATAATGAGCCAGCATTGCACCCTCCTGGCAAAGAAGGCCAGTGGCACGAAGGGAGACATTAGGAAGGGTATTCAAAGGTCAAGGCCTTTTTACTCAGCACTTCTCTGGTGTTCCATGCCCAGTGCTGGGCTCCCCACTACAAGAAGTTTATTGGAGTAAGTGCAGTCCAAGGCCACAAAAATGATTAAGGGTCTGGAGTATCTTCTGTATGAGGAGAGGCTGAGAGAGCTGGGACTGTTCAGCACAGAGGGGAGAAGGCTTAGGGCTTGTCTTACCAGTGTGCATTAATACCTCATGGGAGGGAGGATATGGGGGAAATGTAGCCAGGTGCTGCTCAGTGCACAGGACAAGTCAGTGAGCACAAATTTAGACCTGAAATTCCGTGGGAAGACAGTACAAATCACCTTTAACTGAAGGTGGTCAAAGCTGGAACAGGTTGCTTGGAGAACTTGTGAAGTCCCTAGCTGTGAAGATACTGAAAACCCAGTGGGAGACTCTTCTAGACAGCCTGCCCTGGCTGACCCTGCTTGAGCAGGAGGGTTGGCCTGGATGACCTCGGGAGGTCCCTTCCATGCTGAGTGGTTCTGACACCCAGTAATTACATCTGAGCAACTGGAGACAGTGCCCAGGTGTGTTGTGTGCAGTCCTGGAGGTGTTCTTTGCCTTTCAGCACTACCCAGATGAGCGCCACGGAGGGCCCGACCGCCACTCCCGAGACTCGAGGGAGAGCTGGGGTAGCTATGGCTCTGACAGAAGGATGAGTGAGAGCAGAGGGATCCCCCCCCAGTCACGGTGAGCACTGGAAATACATTTCCTCCTGCATCTGAGGAATATTTCTGTGTGTGAAAGTGGGGCACAGTTTTTAGAAGTACAGTTCTTTCTGTCCAGCATTAACCACAAGTGTGTTGGACAGACTGCAAGTGGGTAGCTCCTTCAGCTTGCTTTGTCCATCAAAACATGCACCTTGGCATGATTTTTTGTTTTAATAACCTCACCTCTGAAAGTCTTTGTGCTTTCAATTAATTTTAACTAACATTCCTATCAAAGCTTGCTATTTTCAGAATAGTTGTTCTTCCCTGATACATTTTTTCCCTATTTGTCATCTCGGTTTGAGCAGAAGGATTCTACTGAGACTTAACAGCAATAAAATACCAGATTTGCATGCACTTTGCTAAAGCAGTTGCATGAGTTTGTGACTTAGTTTTTTTACTTGGACCTCTTTTGTGTGCTCTGGCTGATGAATTTCACACCTTTACAGGGATGGACGGGACTGGGGAGATCACAGTCGGAAGTTTGAAGGACACCAAGATCGTTCCTGGCAGAGCAGTGTGGACGGAGGAATGATAGGACGGGACCATGAGAGGTGGCAAGGTATGCTTCTTGCACACCACTCCATTAGTTGTGCTTTGTGAAGAAGAAAAACAGAGGCATTATTGCTGCAGATGAAGTAAAACTATTCCTGTGGATATAAAAGAAGCATTTGAACTTTTTTAGGTGGAGGTAGAGGCAGACCTGGCCATGTGATGCATCGTGGAGGCATGTCAGGGTAAGAACTTTGAAAGAAGTGTTTGTTTTCCTTTTAAGGGACATTTCTTCTATTTAAATTGGCAAAGAAACATTTTATGGGAGCATCGGTTATCATTATTTAAATATCAAGGAATAATAAAATATTCCCATGGGGTTTATATAATGTATCTTATGGAAGAGGGAAAAATCACACCAAAAAATTGTGGAACAACACCCATTTTAGCATCCTGACCACTGGAGTCATGAGACAGCATTAAAATGTCTGAATCCCTTTCCAGGCGTGGCAGTTTCATGCAGGGTGGCAATCAGAGTCAGATCATGCATGGAGGAGGAATGCAAGGAGAAGGATTTGCTGGCCAGGAGAGAGCAAACAGACCGAATGATCCTCGTTTCAACCGTCGCTACTGATTGTGTTTGATTTTTAATGCAAGGTGGCAAGTGAAACAAATCTGTTACCCGGGGTTACCATTAATTGTAACTTATGGGCTACTGTAAGTGTAATTTTTTTAAGCTGCTGCCATATTATGTCACTCAATCCAATGTGAATTCATTTGTTTTGTAAGGTGTTGTTCATATCCCATTTAAAATGTTTGTTTATAAAGCATTCCATTTTCCATAAATAAACGCCAGTTTACAGTTAATTGCTTTGTTTCAGCAGTCCCTGTAAAACTAATTCATTCACTATATAAACCATGGGACTTTTTTTCAAAGATTAAGTGTCAAAGTGCCTTACAGGTGTCCCTTTGCACTTTTAGTAGCACCCAACTCCCAGAAATACACTGAAATACTGTGGTGTTACCTCAGACCTTTCAAAATTAACCAGCCTACATGCCACCCTAAGAGAACATTAGCTGGCACTTGGCAGTTTGACCACCCTACCACTGCAAAACTGACACAGGATCTTGTAGGGCAAGTGAAGAACTCTTTCTTCATCTGGTGTATGTTGGTAAGTACTTGTGAACCTCCTACAAGAATCATTTTATTTAGCTTCTGATAGATCAGGGTAGTCCAAAACTGCCTCAATTTCAGGCCAGGAATTTTATCCAGCAATCCATAATTTATTTAAAAGACTAGAAAGAGCCATTGGCTGTGCTTTGGCATCATTTTAAGAATGTGTTGAGAACTAACACGAGCATGACATGATCTGTCACTTTATGATACCAAGTTATTCATCTTTGTGCAGTCATCTCTGGAGCAACATGGCCTCAGCATTAACCACCAAGCATGGCTTTTATGATGGCAAAAGGAAAAAAAAATCCTGTTACTTGCATTTGTAGGGTCACTGGGGTTTCTTCCATCTTCAGAGATGGGTTTTTTATCAGTTGCCTGAAGATACTTTTTCATTCATCCATAGAGAAAGCGCATTACAATGATGAAGCTTTAGAGAGCAATCATCAAAGGGAAAAAAGGTGGTACAGAGGATCATGAAAAGCAGGGAGAACTGAAGTTCTAAGCATACCAGAGATGGAGTATTCTACTTATTTGTACATAGTGTGCTTTGTTCAAAGTGGTTACATTTTGTAACAAAAGACAAGGGAGAGGAAGGCTCTCTAGATGACAGTGCTAGAATTTGGCACGATGTGCTGGGGGAGTGGACTTGGAACCATTCCCTGGAGTCCTGAGCCTCACTCTGCCTCTCCCCTTATCTTCTGGGACACTCAAGCTGAGTAAGGGAAGTGTTTTCACAAAAGACCTGAAGATAAGCACAGAGGCAATCCTGGAGACATGTTTTTTTTATTACTTCTTGTGACCTGTAAGAATTAAACAGTGCTCTGGAAAATCAAGCCCTCTCTTTTACCAAAGCTCAGTGATGGGGTGGTCCATGGCAGACTGAGCTTTCCATGCAGACTGTCCCTTCCTCTAGTTTGAGGGAAGAGAGGTGTGTTCCAGTAAACCCACATTCCCTATTTGTTCCATGAGATGTGTTGCTTTTCAAAGCCTGTGCTGATTACACAGGGGCTGTAAAATGGCAAGCAGCTCCTGTCTCCCAGCTGGAGGTACCTTGGTGTGCCCAGGAGCCTGCACAAGCAGCCCTGCACCATTATTTTCTGGGGTGTGTAGCCGTGACGCAAAATCCTGCAGGAAAAGGCAGTTGTCATTGGGAAGTTAAGGGAGAAATGGAGTATTGACAGAGGTTCTCAAGGTTCTAGAATGAGGTAAAGCATCTGGCACCTGCACAGCAGAACTCCCAAGGTTTACTGAGCTTGTAGCTTCCATCTGGACCATCAGGTTTAAGATCTACTAATGGATCCATGCCTCAGGAATTAACTTAAGCACTTTTTAAAACTATTTATACCTTAGCCAAATCCTCTGAAATCTCTTGGCAGTTGGTTTCATCATGTAAGTATTTGTTTAAAAAGGAAACAAAACTGCAAATCCTTCTTCATTCTTGTTTTAAATCTGCTTCCTCATTTGAGTAATCACTTACCCTGCTCTGTTGGTGTTCTGTAGCTGTGCCTCATCTATAACTGGCACAGACTAGAACAATGCAACTGTTGTTAGTGGGGGAAATGCCAGCCCTGCTGCCAGCAAGGTCAATCCCTGTCCCTGGTTTTGGAAGCAGGAGCAGCAGCTCTGGGCCAGGGCCCTGAGGACAGAGAGGTTACAAGCTGTGTGTTCACAGTGACCCACCTGACAGTGGTGCTCTCTAGACCATTGGTGCTCCTTACACAGGCCTTGGCTGAGACTGAAAACTCACATCCTGAAAGTTTTCATCCCCATTAAAATGAAAACATGCACAGTCTGCCCACTGGAGCACACTGCAGGCCAACCAAATGGTTCATGCAGATACACTTTGCTCAGTTGCTCTCCCTGTGCTTCTATAAACATCCCAGGCCATCTTTTACAACATCTTTTACTGTTAGTTCGATTGTTTCAATTTCTTTCTAACTCTTATTGGATTCTTTTGAATTAGAGGGCATTCACTTTCAAGATTAATTCAGCTTCAAGAGTAATCTGTTTAGGCACCAAGCTTGGCAGCTTTGGAACAGAGGCAGTGCCTCAGCATATGGCCACCACCTCATTACAACTGATCTGTGATCCCTGGAGCCTTTGACCACTGCCAGGACAAAGCAATTGTTGCAGTCTGTATGCCAAAACCAACCCAAATACAAATTCAACTTCCAAAGTCTTTTATTGTAGCCCTCACACGGCTGAGCTGCCCTCCAGAGAGATGGACTGTGCATCCTCCCACAGACAACGTGGGACAGAGAGAACCATGGACCTGGAGAACCCTTCATTTGACAAGATCCTTCATGTACTTCCAGCCTTCCACTGTGTATTCACAGGCCCTGGTGGGAGCTACAGACAAGGCAGACATGACTGACTGCACTCCTGCAAGGAAAGCAGAGAAGAATTAGCCCAAGAAGATTATCACTCAAGCCAAACTTCCCAATGTTACTCTAGATCTCTAAACACAGAGAGAAAAACTGAGCTCTAACTCAGATGCTTTCAAACACACAGTGGCCTCAATGACCCTTTGTTCAAGTGCAGCTTTATTGTCTCAGTAGCATTTGGGACACAGAAATTCCAACTTCAGGATCTGTCTGTGAGACAAAACAATTACAAGACTGAAACAAAGAACTGAGATAAGTTCCATTTTATTTCTGGCCTTGCCACAAACTCTGTGGGTGATGTTGGACATGTCACAGTATTTGTGGATTGTATTTCCCCACAACTACATGAAGAGTCTTCACTGCACCATAAAAACTATTTATTACTAGGTATTTATAACATGCTTTGACCTTCAAACAAGATGTCTAAAATTCTAATAACAATGGGAATGCTCATCCCTTCTGAAAATTCCAGGGCTCAGTTCAGACATAGTAGCATCTATAAAGTCTTCAAACTTTAACCAAAGGTTCACCTTTCTTAAGTTTTCATTTATTTTTATCCTCTAGTTTCCTTGGATCACTGCCAATGCTGATGAACTCACTAGTGCATAAGCTCTACCTATTTATTGTGGGGGCCACAGGCCTGCCCAAAAACTTCACTTTGTCTTAGGTTCTAGGATAGCACAGTCATGCCTGTCTTGGGGCACAGGTAGGCAGCAAGCTCTGCAGGTAAAAGAAACACCAGCTCCCCTGGTTAGCAAAGGCAGCCAGGCTTATGGACACACATCCTCCTCCTTATTTCACAGTTGAAACAAGAAGAAATTAAGTCCAGAGTCAGTCAATGTCCTGGTGGTAAAACCTGAAGCAGAATATGCTTCCTCTGTCCCAGTCCCAATGCTTTGCCACCAGACTAACATCATTCCTTCCCCATCATTCAATTCAGGAGGACAGTATTGAAACAAGACTGGTATAAGCTACATCCCTCTTGGCCCCTTGCTCCTTTCACAGTTTGGTGAGCAGTTATTTTACCTTTATTCCAGGAATCAGAGGGGGAAAAGTCAATTTTTGGAGTGGGTGGGAGCTAGAAAGAGAGAGACAATATATCAGCACTTTGAGGGGTTTCCACTTACAATTCACATCACTTTGGTGACACCTCTTGACCTCAGATCTCAAAAATACTTAGGTGCCTACTCTCCCTAAGTCTCAAAAGGGATCAGACATGAGTCTGGGCTTTGCTCTTTCCCCTGATATCAAGCAGGGGCAGAAGGTAATACACACCATTTGGGTGCTCATGAAAAAACACCTCCATGCTGACTCCTTACATGGCTGTCATCTCTTAGTTTATAATTGTCTTTAACATGAAAAAGGCTTTTCAAACTTTAAGCAAAGGCTTCTTCTTTTCAGAAGATTTTAAAAACTAAGAACTAACAGAGCAGGGCCTCTTCAGGCAATTTAAGTTCAACTTGATGAACTGTTAGCAATTTGAGAAACTGGGAGGATAGTATTTTCATTAGTTTTTCTAAAAGCAAGTAGAATCCTTCAAAAGCAGCCTAGGAATACCACTACATACTGAAATATCACCCAGAGCATGTTTGCAATCCCCTCCTTGACTCTGCACAGGCTGTTCATCCCTTCAAATTAACACCTCTGAGCCATGTCTCTCCCCCAAATTAAAAATTGTATTCTCCTTCCATTTCAAGCCTCTTCAAAATATTTGCACTGTGAAATCTAGTTTCAACAGCACAACTCCTGCCAGAACCAGAACACCACCTCAGTGTTTCCTCCTCCTTCTCATTCATGGTTAGTTTTGCAGTGTTCACCTGCACAGCCCTTACCTCCCAGCCGAGGTAATTTGTCCACTCCTGGATAACTGGAGGCAGTGCTGCTTGAGCTTTCTTGAGTGCTTCAGCACCTTGTGTGCCACTGCCCAGCAGCCCCTGGTCGTATGCCACGTACACAGCAGCTCCAGCCAGGCCTCCTTTGATGAGAAACCTGAAAGCATCAAAAGCAGAACACTTCAGTTCACATTAGGACCACCAGTGCATCTCTCTCAGGGGCTTGTGGCTGCCAAAGGGAGGGTATCAGTAAAGAAATCAAAGGGTCACAAAGACTCCAATTTCTTGCTGCAGACAAAAAGCAGTGGAAAAATATCTACCTCCCTTCCTTTCCTTCCCAGGCCAACTACTCCCTGTCAGCCCCTGGAAACTGTCCCAATTCATGTTTTATCAGTGACAGTTTTCAAGAAAAAAAACTGAGAAAGTGTCAAGCACCTCAGAATATGTGTCACTTCTCAAAGTCTGAGAATCACTGGCTTATACCTCTGAGAAAAGGAACTAAAGGATTTTGCAGTGGGTGAGCCATCCATGCTAGGGACGTGGTTCTTGCTGTCTCATTAATAAGGGATCTCATTGATCTGGCAGACACCAACACCTTGTTAGGCTCATTACAGTCCAGTTAACACCTGGCCACGGTGTTTGCAGTGCCCAGGCTTTTAAACTTTCCCTGCAGACTGCACAGTGTGCAGACACCACTCTGACAGCTGTAGGGGCAACCCAAAAACCCATCATGGGCAGAGAGTGTTTGGCCCTTACTGGCAGTTTCACCCTAAATAAGAGATTCGAGGAGACTGACTTTTCCAGATTCACAGGGCAGAGAGTGCTTTTCTTTTCAAAAACACAGGAAAAGCAGTTGTACAAACCAACCAACCAAAACCCTGTGGACAGCAGTACTGCAGCAACAGAACCCAAGATACAGCTGTCAGGAGAGAACCAACACTCAAACCTCCGCATTTTGGGTGAAGGGGATTTCTCTGCCAAAGTTGTTCACCCCCAAGGACACCCTCTGGGTGGGTGTTCTCAGTCGGGCTGTGTGTGCAGACCCAGCACAGGGGTTTGTGCTCCTCGTTCATCCCCCTTTCCCCAGAACACTCCAGGGTCCCTCCTGGCAGGGTGGGTGAGCATCCTCTGGGTTTATACCCCTATTCATCCTCCTCTCAGGGTGAGCATCCCCCAGGTTTATGTCCCCTGTTCACCCCTCCCAGGACAAGCATCTCCCCAGTTTATGTCCCATGTTCATCCCCCTTTCCCCAGAACACTCCGGGGTCCCTCCTGGCCGGGTGGGTGAGCATCCTCTGGGTTTATACCCCTGTTTATCCCCCTCCCAGGACAAGCATCCCCAGGGTTTATAGTCCCTGTTCATCCCTCTCAGGGTGAGCATCCCCCAGGTTTATATCCCGTGTTATTACCCTCCCAGGGTGAGCATCCCCCGGGTTTATACCCCTATTCATCCCCCTCCCAGGACAAGCATCCCCAGGTTTATACCCCCTGTTCATCCCTCCCAGGACAAGCATCTCCCCGGTTTATGTCCTATGTTCATCCCCCTTTCCCCAGAACACTCCGGGGTCCCTCCTGGCTGGGTGGATGAGCATCCTCTGGGTTTATACCCCCTGTTTATCCCCCTCCCAGGGTGAGCATCTCCCAGGCTTATACCCCTATTCATCCCCCTCCCAGGGTGAGCATTCCCCAGGTTTATACCCCTGTTCATCCCTCCCAGGACAAGCATTCCCCCCGTTTATGTCCCATGTTCACCCCTTTTCCCCACAACACTCCGGGGTCCCTCCCGGCCCGGGTTTATGTCCCTTTTCCCCACACCACTCCGGCTCCGCGGTGTGTTTGTGTGTGTGTTTGTGTGTGTGTGTGTGTGTTTATTTGTGTATATGTGTGTGTTTGTGTGTGTGTGTGGGCCGGGCCGGGCCCCGGCCGAGCCCCAAGGCCGCAGGGCACAGACGGCGCTCTGTGTGGGGAAAAGCGGTGGGGACAGACCCCTCTGGGGTGTGTGGGGGACAGGGGGGCTGTGAGGGCATGGAGAGGGCATGGAGAGGGCATGGAAAGGGCAGGGAAAGGGCAGGGAAGGGACTCACTTGGCGACGGGGACGAGCCGGGCGGCCATGGCGGCGTCACGTGTGGGGGCCGGGCCGGGATCGCCTCAATCCCGCCCCAATTTCTTCTCAATCCCACCCCAATTCCTTCTCAATCCCACCCCAATCCCTTCCCAAGCCCTTCCCAGTCCCATCCCTCTCCCATTCCCATCCCATCCCCGCGGACAGCCCTCCCAAAAGCGCTGCCCGCCCGCCCCGAGTGTCCCCCCTCAGGGAAGGAGAGCCCCAAAGGTGGGTGCTGCGGGCGCCTTAAATCTTTAATGGTTTTAAACTTTTGAGCGAGGTTAGGCCGTGAGGGGTGTTGTGTGTGTGTGTTTAAAGGGGTTTTTTTTCGCTCTTACAGGGCCTGTGAGGCGTCCCTGAGGTGTGAGGGGCCGGGCAGGGAATCCTGTTCGCTCTGCACCGAGGTGGGTGTTGCTGAGGGGAAATTTAATTGGTTTTTTTCCCCTGCATTAAAGTGGGTCTTGCTGAGGGTGAGGGGACCCCTCAGGTGGGCTCTGAGGGCAAATTTAAGTGTTTTTTTGCTTGAATCAAGGCAGGTGTTGCTGAGGGTGAGGGGACCCCTCAAGAGAGCTCTGAGGGTGAATTTAAGTGTTTTTTTAGCCTGCACCAAGGTGGGTGTTTTTTGAGGGTGAGGGGACCCCTCAGGTGGGCTCTGAGGGGAAATTTAATTGTTTTTTTTTCTCTGCATCAAAGTGGGTGTTTTTTCAGGGTGAGGGGACCCCTCAGGAGGGCTCTGAGGGGAAATTTAAGTGTTTTTTTAGTCTACATTAAGGTGGGTGGGTTTTGAGGGTGAGGGGACCCCTCAGGAGGGCTCTGAGGGGAAATTTAATTGGGTTTTTTTCCCTGCATTAAAGTGGGTGTTTTTTGAGGGTGAGGGGACCCCTCAGGTGGGCTCTGAGGGTGAATTTAAGTGCTTTTTTGGCAGGTTTCGGAGGGCTCAGCTCCCACAGGGCCCTGCAGGGACATGAGGCTGGCAGGGACAGCACTTTGTGCCACAGGGATTGTGGCCGGGCTCGTGGCTTTCCTCTGCAGAGACCCCTTCGTGCCAGGTAGGCTGGAATGTGAGTTCTGTGAGGAACAGAGCCTCAACCACGTGAATTTATTTTATATAAAAAGGTTTATTATGTGGTAAGATCAACGCAGGCCTGGACACGAGCGGGGAGTCTGCTCCACTGACTCATGTGTCAGGTACAATGTGTGTCTGGCTTTTACCCAGCCACTTTATATGTATTCATTACATGGTATACATGTGAATTTTGCATACTTCTCCTTATATGGCTACAGTTAAGTCATTATTTTTAATACTGGTTAATTGCTCCATTACAGTTTAGTATCTTGATAACTTCCCACCATAATTCAGGTATTCCTTGATAAAGGGGTGACAAGGGGAATTTTAGGATTTAGTGATTTGACAGATT
>JAWWEE010000075.1:2521630-2583367 GCA_035221455.1 Xenops minutus | reverse complement strand
TAATTCAGGAATTCCTTGATAAAGGGGTGACAAGGGGAATTTTAGGATTTAGTGTTTTGACAGATTCCCTATCATAATTCAGGTATTCCTTGATAAAGGTTCAGGGAAACTGATGGCTGTACAACAGTTGGTGTTATTGTTTTATGAGGGTGCAGTAAAACCAATTGTTTCCCTACTGGTACAAATCATATACATACTTACTACAGTTTTACAAGAAAAGAAGTTGGATTTCCAAGCTAGGACTGGTGGTCTCTCTCCTGCCTGCAAGTCTTACCCTGGCCCCAAAGCAATGTTTCGCTCACAGAAACAGAGAGAAGCTTGAAACAAAGAGGAAGATAGAATGATATAAGAGCAGCAACCCTGCTGTCTGTGTGGGGGAACAAACAGCACTTTGCCACTGCCTTTCTCTTTTCATGCTGTGGTTGCAAACTCCTCGGAGCCAAGAATCACCTCTGTACCTCTGTAGATGTGCAGTGCCCAGCACAGGAGGGCTGACCTGTCCCTAAACTTAGGCAGAAGGCACATAGCCTGATTGATGTTGTACAGCTTATTAGAGCATCAAAACCCAACTTTATCTTGGAAAATTTTGGTCTAGCAACCCAGGGCTGGTCCATGGTATCATGAATCTCAAGTGTTCTTCAGGTCAGTCCTGCCTCTTCCAGTTTTGGAGAAGCATCAAGACTTGAGCACTTACATCTTTCTGCTTTAGAGCTCTGCCAGTAGTTACTGGGGCAGCTCTTCTGCTGCTTCCTTCACTTCTGTATCTTTTGTTCTCTTTCCCATAATTAAGAGAGCTTGTCTGGGGCCCGTGTTCTCCTGACTGGAGCCAGTGCTGGGATTGGAGAGCAGATGGCATATCATTATGCCAGATTTGGGGCTGAAATTGTTTTGACTGCTAGGAGGGAAGCTGTGCTGCAGAAGGTAAGAACCTCTTCCTTGTGTGAGGGAAGGCATAAGAGATGTGGACTTTTACTGAAACAACAACAAATTAGTTGTCAGCATGATAAATTTTCCTCCAGAACTGTTGTTAAGCATAAACCCAGAAGAGAGCTTGGCCTGTACAGTAAGATTTATATACACTGCCTGAGCTTTTTACTTTCTGACCATTTGCATGAGGAAATGGTATGAAGCTGGGTCAGGGAAAATTCAGATTGGGCATTAGGAAAATGTTCTTCATTGAGAGTGTCATCAGTCACTGGAGCTCCCCAGGTAAAAGGGGTCATGGCACCAAGCCTGGCAGAGTCCAAGGAACATCTGGGCCACAGATGTTAGTCATATGGTTTGGTTTGAGGTAGCCCTGTGAGGAGCAGGGAGTTGCATTCGATGATCCTTATGAGTTCCCTCCAATTTGAGATATTCTATTATTTTATGAACTGCAATTCCTGTGCAGTATTGTGCAGCTTTTCAGAGTCCAAACTGTTCTATTTGTAGCTGCTTAAAGCCTTTTTTTAGGTTAAGTACTTTTGACCAGCTCAAATAGCTGAGATTTCATCTGTCGTTTATAAAATGGGACAATACTTAGAGATGGTAACTCTTTAACTGCAGGGATATGTGACTTCCAAGGAAAGTTCTTCACTATGAAATGGTGCAAAAGATGAGCTGGGGACAGTGAGCATAATAATAATAATTCCTAATTCCTGAAAAGCATTATTTCAGCAAATAGCTAAACTGCATGTCATTAGTAGGCACCTTCATGTACTGAACATAGCAAAGGAATTATGAATGATGAATACCTTTCCAGGTATTTTGGAACAAAAAGAAGAACTTCATGTAAAGCATAACCCGTATTCCAGAAGATTTCTCCTGAAGAAGACTGGCTTTTTTTGGGTGAATCATGATCCTTTTCCGAGGTAGATTTAATCTGCATCCTGCTAAGAGTTACCTCTCTTTAACTGTCTGGTTAAACAAAATCTGGATGCAAAATGAGCTCTCCATGGGCTGAATAGCAGTAAATTTAAAATTAAAGCATGTCTCTATCCAGCATGTCTCTGTGCAGAAGTGATTTTCACTGATTGTAGTATGTGCTTTACAGAGCCCTTTTTTCTATTTTTTCCTCCCCCCCTCCATATTTTTTAATCTTTGGATGTGTATTCTCTTTCAAGGTGATGGAGAAATGCCTGACACTTGGAGCAAAGAAAATATTTTACATCCCTGCAGATATGTCTTCCCCTTCAGAACCTGAAAAGGTGGTTCGGTTTGCTGTCCAAAAGCTGGGTAAGCATCCTGGGCATCTCTTTGGCTTTCCTTTGAGTTTCTTAATTATGCTTGGTTTTCTTAATTATATTGGTTTTCCTGTTTGTGGTTGTCTTAAGGACCTCTGTAAGTGTGCTGTGATCTGGATGACCTGTCAGCCCAGCAGTGCTGTTTCTGCTGATACATTTCCATACCAATCACAGTTTTGCTGTTACAGATTTGTATATTTGTGGCTTTGGAAATAGATGTACCACTAGAACTAAGTTCTGAGTCTGAATCACCCTGAAGCATCATTTTGGGTAGCTGTGTCAAAGACAAACAGCCTTCCCTTCAATTCTACCCTCGAGGAGCAGTCAGAGCTGCTCCCAGATGAGCAGATGTAATCTGTCTTCACAGTAAAACCCTTTCAAGCCTTCTGAGGGAGTGACTGGTTGGTTCACCCCTCCTGCTGGCCTTTCTGAGTTACTGGTTAGGGGATGGGCCCTTTGTTTGACTGCTTTCCCTCCTGACCACAGGGGGACTGGATTACCTGGTCTTGAACCACATTGGCAGGACCCGTTTCCAGATGTGGAGTGGAGATGTGGAATACACCCGCTGGCTCATGCAGGTGAGGTTTCCCAGCCCAAGAGCTCACCTGCAACTGGCTGAGTCAGGCTTCTCCTGGGACAGCTTGGGGAAGCTCCAAGGCAAGTTCAAGTCTGTGGCAATGGTTGAAACCAAACCTTGTATTTCATTCATGTTTCAAGTCAAACAGTTTGGAGGCTTTGTTAGCAGAGAGATGTTGTACATTTGTGAAGAGAAATGTTTGGGAAGAACTTCAGACTTCTCTCCTTCCTTCTGTCCTTTTTATCTCCCATTAGGCCAGGACTGTTGGGATCTATGGGTAGTTGCAGGCAGTTGTACAGTGTCTGGTTTAGGAAGGCAAAAAAGTGAGCAGCAAACACTTCCTACCGATCTATGGCAAGTGCACGTGGCATTGCAGAACACAGTGAAGTTGTTTGAAAGGCTCTGCCATTTGAGTCTCTGCTCACAGATTTAGAGTTTTCCTGTAGAACCACCTTGGTACCAGGTTTTGGGACCATGGAAATGAAGAGCTGTTTTCTTGATTCAGTCTTTTTAGTTCAGGTGGGTCATACTGGTTCTGTTTCACTTTGGAAGGAGCCTGTTTGGTGGAGAGTAAGAACTTGGGGTCACAGGTAAGGAATCTTTACAAGTTAGAGCAGTCAAGCTCTGAAGAGGTGCTGAATTTTATGCTTGATTGTAGTCAGAGCTCAGTCAAGAGAAATTAAAGGGGAGCAAATTGAGACACTGATGTCCTTGTTGCTGGGTAGGGTTGCTGAGTAAAGAACAGTATGCGGGGAAATTAAGGACAGCAAATTGTATCTTGTCAAGAAGTCTTTGTGTTAAAGCCCAGGAATAACCTTTGCTCTGAAACTTTTCCACTGCTTTTCATGGAATCTACAAGGCTCATGGATGCAATGTTTGTCCCTTTCTTTAGAGAGATGATTTTTCTCACTTGATGTTTGAAAAGGCAAATCCAAGCAATGCTCCTTTCCATTTCTGTATTGACCACTGTATTGGCTTTCTGGCTCATGCTTTCAAACCCTCTTCCTTCTTCCATGCCTGCTTTTATCATTCCAGGTGAATTTCTTCAGTTATGTGGCACTTACAACAGCAGCCCTTCCCACCCTGGAGGAGAATCAAGGCTCACTGGTGGTTGTTTCTTCCCTCACAGGTTGGTGGCTTTACCTGGAGTTGTTTCCTTGTGGAAACAACAGTTCCCAACATATATTTGTATGTCATTCAACCCCTCAACACATTTTCCAACTGTGCATTTTATAGTATATAATAATAATAAATATATATATATTTCCTCCCCTTACCCACATATGTGGTGGCTTTTGTGCTGAGATATGTTTGCCCAAAGTGGTGTTGTCTTGTCCAAAGCAAGAACTTTGTCTAAGTTCTTGCACAGGGCTAGAAATGGAGGGAAACTCACCTGAACTGATCATGAGTTGATGCAGTATGGCAAAGCCTTTGCCCAGATACCCTAACTGTGGTGTCTTCCATTCTCTCCTTTTCCTTTCCAGGGAAAATTCCCACTCCCTTCACCACTTCTTACTCTGCCACCAAGTTTGCACTGGATGGATTCTTCAGCTCCCTGCGCCATGAGCTCGCCATGCAGAAGAGAAACATCTCCATCACACTGTGCATCCTGGGCCTGATCGATACTGAGGCAGCATTAGAGAATACCAGGTGTGTATTTGGGGGAGGATGTAGGAGCCTGGGAGGGAGTGTGCCTGCAGGAATACATCTCTTCTGGAGAGCATGCAACAAAATGCACCACAACAGTGTTAAAGGTGGTGTGTGGATCTCGTTGGATGTGCAAGAGGGAGGCATGCACTTGCTTGGGCACATCATGGGGGTTGGCACATCCACCTCAGCACCAACCACGAGCCTGCAGAGCCCCAGGGCTGTCTCTGCACAGCTAAACCCACCCCAGGGCCTGGCTGGCTTTGATCCCTTGACTGTTTCCTTCCAGGGGCAAAGTGCACTTAAGGGCTTCTCCCGCTCCCGAGGCTGCTCTCGCCATCATCCGGGGAGGAGCCACGCGGGTGCAGGAGGTGTTCTACCCCTGGTGGCTGCAGCACGTGTGCTGCCTCTGGGTTTTGTTCCCCAGCCACGGGGGCCAGGTTTTAAGGAGCTACTATAACTACAGCAGTCCTTAAGGGGTGCCCAGTTTGTCTCCTCTCCCGTCCTATATCCCTTCTAATTACATTCCTACCATCCCACTAAGCATTCTATTCATTGGTGTCAAGCAGGAGCAGGGCAGCAGTGGGGGAAAAGTAATCTTGTCTTTTTACCTAAGATGACTCTTGTTTTCCTTCTCATCCTGCTTTAGCCATGGTTCTGATGTTGCTACCCACAGGTCAAGAGATCTTTCCCACTGTTCACTCTGTCTTAGCCCTCCTCCCATCTCCTCTCCTTCAGCCTCCCTGTCTGCTTTTACTGCTTCCAGCCTTCTCTCAGCCCTGGCTTTACCCTCTGCCTGTACAGGATGTACTGGACTGTCCTTCTCCATTGCTTTTTGGATTCTGTGAACCTTCTTTTATTTTAATTAAACAGTTTATTTTAATGTGTTGGTATTACATGCTGATGCTTCCTCTATGAAAGAACACTGGCCACATGGGTTCTGTGGGCACGGGACCTGTTAGATCAGCCCCAGGGCTCTGGCTTGTGCAGTAAGTGAAAGCAGGTGCAACTAACAATATGAAGTAGAGCCCCAGTTACTTAGCAAGTAAAACTTTTATTAAATAAATTTGGGATTTTTTTTTGACCAGAGTGAGGAATTTGACATTGACAAAGCTTGTATCGCACCTGTAACATTGTACAGTCACATCAGTAACTGTGATGGAAGAAATTGTAAATGCTTGTTTTAAACCAGCTTGACCTAGGATTTCCAAAGTCCTTTTTTTCCCATTTTACATTTGTTTGTCTTTTTTCTTTTTTTTTTTCTTTTTTGTTCAAAATTAGACTAAGTTTAAACTTCATGAAATTACTTGTAGCAGAAATAAAGTACATTATACAAATCACATACATAATAGATGTTAAGTATAAAAATGGTATTTACAATAAGTAAACATGGACTATAGAAACACACAGACTTGCACAGCTTCATTCATCTCTCATAAACTCTCAGCATCAGATACAGAAGGGTGGTTGAGGAGATGTGAAGGTACTTACAGAACTGTGCCACACACACCTGAACAAAGGGAGACTGGGGGAGAGTGAGAGTTGGCCAAGATTCCCTAAAATCCCCATAGTTCACTTCAGTAATTGCATCGACCTTTCCCCACCAACCCTCTGTTCGTGTTTCACTGTGCACACACACACACACACACACACACACAAATGCTTGTGGTACCTTATCAAACTCTGGAATATTGAAATGAATCATTCATTACATTGTGGGGTTGGTCGGTTTGTTCTGTCTTGCTTTCCTTCTTTTTGTAGAAACTTAAGAGACTGTTTCCAGCTGTTAAAGGGATGTGCCTTGTCAGCAGGACACACCTCCCACTCCCAGGGGATCTTTTTTAAATCAAGTTCTGAACTACATTCTGTGCTTAAGAGTATGTGTATGTAGCTGTCCCTACCTATAATCAGTCTCTTGGAGTGCTGGGGAAAAAAAACAGAATAGCAACCCTCTTGTATCTGCTGGGGAAAGCTTTGCAGCAGGTGCACGAGGTGAGTCCTCTTGCTAAATTCAGAGGGGGAAAACATCCTGTTTCCTCTGGGAATCAGAACTGCCCACTAGGCAGTTCTTCTGTGTCATTCCACCCCTCAACACATCGTGGGAGTGCTGGGTTCTCTGACACGGGGAGGCAGTGTGTGGCCCCTGGGAGGCTTCTGTAACTGTTCTGGAGATTGCATCTGCTCACACTCTCATCTTCTCTTGCCTTCATCAAGAAAATGCTGTTACCATGGAGAGCTGTGAAACACGGATCTGTGCCATGTGAGGGGAGGCAGTACAGTTCCTGCAGGTAAAGGGACTGGTTTCCTGTGCTCTCAGCCTAATCAGGGAGTGCTCAGGATGGGGTCTGGCACCAAATTCCAGGAGCTTTGTCTGCAGAAGCCCTTGGAAAGGTAAGATTGAGAGCTCTTGAGATCCTTAACCAGGCTGGTGCTACAGTGGATGAGTGACTCAAGCTGACTGTGCCCTAATCCTGGAGTTATGTATTTCTCCTCCTTCTTGCTCATGTTGAGCAGACAGATGATCTCTCTCTCTCCCACCCTCCCCTCCCCTCTCCAAGCACCCTCTCAGAATGTTCAGGCCTGTCTGCAGTGTGTGCTGAGAAGACACTGTTGCAAAGGTAAACCCTGAACTTCCAACGCCTCTTGCAAGCAGTCAGTCTCTGAATGGAAAATTTGGTCCTGTGAGCCACTTTAAAAAAAAATAGACTGTATATATTTATATTTATCTATGAAAGGGCTGGAAACAGAGCAGGAGGAAGGGAGGGATGGGTCTAAATTTCCATACATCACTGCATTAACCTAGAGACACACCAGTGGGTTTTCTTGGTCCATGTACTCCAGCCACACCCCGAGAGGAAGAGCTTCATGTCCCCAGGGGCTGCTGGTTTGCTGGTCCCTTTGCTATGCACCACGTTAGCAGCAAATACACGAGTTGGTCGTGGCAAGAATCTTCCTCCTGGGCAGATATTGAGCCTTCTCTTTAATTGCATGTCTTGGAGAGGAGGGGAAGAGGAAGATGGGGTGGGTAGGTGGGAAGCAGAGGAAGGAAAGGGGTGGTGTCAAAAGAGTCGATAAATTTACTGGCCTCTCTGTAAATCAACCTGAAGCAGAAATTCTTCCTCTGGACTTTCCTTTCACCTGAACAGAAAGGGAGGAGGGAGGGAATTGGGAGATTAGGGGGACATCTATGCAAGCCTCAGGCTTTGAGTTGCTGTTGCTTAAACGTGAAGGACCCAAATCAGATCAGCCCTCCCTTGCTCCCTGTCTAGGCTCACAGGAGCCAGCTCTCATATCAGGCAGCTCTTCTGTGGTCTTTCAGGGCCTCACCTTTCCTCTGCTTATCTGTGATCCCTGTGAATCATGGCATTGTCCCATGTAACAACAGAAAACTGGGTTCTAAAACCTTTTTAGGCAGACAAAAGCTATTTGGGAGCAGTAGACAGTAGACTGAAACCTTGCTTAGAGCACAAACAGAACCTCTTTGCCTGTCAGGGCCCTGAGAGCACTAAAAGGCCTTAATGAACTTGGCCAGCCTCAGGTGCAATTTCTGTCCACCCTGTCCATGGGTCTGAGTCTCATCACAGCTCAGGGCTGGGCCATCAGCCTTTGTCTGATCTGAATCATGGATGTTCCAGTCTCCACCTGTCCATGGACCTGTCCTGTCCATGAATCTAATCACCTGGACTTCAACCCTTGGATTGCCTTCCCATCTTGATGTTTGATCTGTTTATTATTGACATTACAGACCTGCCTAGCAACCACTGGCCAGGGTCTGACCCTATTTACCTTCACCAGACCTGATCCTGATCTTGCCTTGCAGACTGACTCTCTGCCTTGACTTTGGGCTTGCCTCACTGCCAGAGGTTTGCCTGATGGCCTAGGTTGTTGAACCTGGCCATCATCCCCAGACCTGCTCTAGTCACCTTGCCCAGGTGCTGGGACTGGCCCCTGGCACGTGAGGCCTCTCCCCTACCAGCTATGCTATTGCCCTCAGCCCCTGGCTCCCTACTCCCAGCCCCTGCTGTCCCAACACTGTAGAGAGCAGTGCCAGGATGGTGCCAGCTTTACCTGTGCTGCAGAAGTGCCTCCTGCTTGCTCCCTGCTGTCAGTAGGGGTGGTTAGCATCCTTGGGTCGTTTTAACTGCACCTTCAAGCGCTTCATGCCAATCTGGAAGCCATTCATGGCCTGGATAGCAGTCTGTGCACTGGATGGGTTGTCAAAGCTTACAAAACCTGCAGGACAGGACACAGGCAGGGATGATAATGGCACTGTTGGTGCCATGCCCAGCACATGAGTGCCATGGGGTATCTCTCGTGCTTCCCTTGCCTGCTGGGCCAGCACTTACCAAAACACTTGCTCTGGTTGGTGGCACGATCCATGAATACCTTAGAGGAAATGATATTGCCAAAGGGCAGGAACATCTGCATCAGCTCATTGTCTCCAAACTCCTGAGGGAGATGGTAGATGAAGAGGTTGCAGCCTTCGGGACCTGCAGGTGTGGGGCAACGGGGAAGGACAAAACAGAAACCCCCCAAAGGGAAGGGGAAGAGAAACGGGCTCAACTCACAGCACAGCACTGGAGGAGAACCCTAGCCCTGCCTCCTGCTTTGACCTCCCCTCATTTGTCTCTAGTCACTCCTCCAGGAAGAGTTCTGAGGGCTCTCTAAGAGCAGCTGGGAGGTAACACACAAAGCTGGAGTTTCTGGAGAGCAGATTGACTTTCAAAGCTTGCCTAGTTCCCACATAGGATGCTGGACACAACAACTCTGTGAGTGTCTGGGTGCTGTTTTGCTGGAAGGAACTCACTGAAATGAGTGTTCCTTGTTCACAGCTTTCCCAGTCCTAGGAGAGTAGCAGACACTGCTGTGTGAAAGCTGCTGCTTTCCCTGCCCAAAGTTAGTGCTGCCTTCAGTCCATAAGTCACAGCCTTGACTGGAAATCTCCTGGCCTGCCACGTGTCCCATTTATGGGCTGACCTGGTCCTGTCCACTCCTTCACTTGCTCCTTGTGAGCCTGATGAGCACAAGAAGCTGCTCCCTTGCTGACACCTACTGTGTGAATCAGGAGCAGTGACAGAATGCCTTTGCCTCCAAATTCTATTCAGGCCAATTTTGAAATAAGTTGAAAAATAAACTCAGGAGGCTGTGAAGGCTGAGAAGAGAGGACATTGGGAGAGGCTGGTTTGACTGGTACCACTGTGGTTTGGCATCAGTAAAGACGGGGAGGGAGTGCTCTTTCCCTGACTGCACAGGGAAGGTCCCCATGGTGTAAAGACTTGGTGTCCTAGTGCCTACTACCCCCTTTGTACCAGGCAACATCTGGCCAGGAACAAGCTCAGGGAGTTTGCATAACAAGCATCCCATGAACTTTTCCAGTCCACTCACTGCAGAGTTTCCATAACCCAGCTCCAGAATCAAAGATCAGTGGACAAAAAAATTAATTCTGTCCCGTCTCCACTGGTTCTGTGGTGCAGAAGATGAACTAGACAAATCCCACCCGTGTCCCTGGGCACAGAGATCCCCACTGTGACCCTCACCTTCTCGCTGCTGCTGCTGCAGGATGGGAGGCTGCTGAGGGATGCTCTGTGCAATGGGGGTGATGGTGGTGGCTGGGTACACAGCTGTATTCCAGAGACACAACAAACCATTTACCTGAGGATCTGCTCAGCCACACAAGGGCCTGAGGGGGACAAGGGAAGCTGGTACCTGCATACTGCTGAACTCCTGTGAAGGCTGGGTGCAAACTCTCTGCTACTGAAGGGCTCTGGGCTGCAGAGGAAAGCATAATCAGAAGCACAGCAGAAGGGATCACTCATACATTCTGTGTCTGTGTGTTGTGTTGTTTCCCACCCCCGAGTGAATCTCAGTGCCTGGCTGGTATTCTCTGTGGGAAACAGAGGAACTCATTGCAGTTCCTCAGGTCTCAGGATGGTGGGGTTTTTTTCCTGCCCTCAATACCTGAATATGGCACAAGGCCATTGGTGTAAACTGTTTCCAAGGTTGGATGCCCATTTGAGAATGGTACCACTCCAGTGAATCCATTGGAAATGGGTGCTACCAGTCCCGGCACGGCTGCTGTTCCCAGGAGAGGTGGTGAATGTAGCCCTGCAGAACAACAAGAGAGGACATCCCATCAAAGTTAAGGTCCCACAAACCCTCTGCTCCCACCTTCCATCTGCCTGGAAAGACTGCTGTGTCTGAAGACCTCTTATCTCTTCTAGTTGGCATGTGGAGATGACAGACTAGTGCTGGAGCCTTCACAGAGTCAAGAGGCAGCTCTGGTGAGAAGAGTGTGTGCAGCACTGCTGTCAGAGCTTTGGGATGGAACATTTTTAGTCTGGGTTTGTGCAGCACCTTGCATGATACATGCCTGTTCTTCATGGGTGTTCAAGCCCACTGTGCATCATTACTGTGGGATGATGGTAACGAATAACAGCACTGCTGACCTCAGAGTCAAGTGCAATCTTGGGAACCCTGCCCTTCCTTACTGTACCAAAGGGGAAAACTGCAGCAAAAATGAACAGCAGTAAGGCAAGAGAATGTGTGTTGAGCATGTGAGGGTGTCAGGGAGGCTGCATAAGTTTGTGCAGACTAGAGACTGCGGTGCTCAGAGGCTGCATGGATGGAGAAGAGCAAACTAATGCAGATGCTGAGCCCGGGGGGGTGTAGGAACTGTTTTACCTGGGTGGGCACCATGCCAGGTGCTGGGGCAGGAGGCTCATGGCAGCAAAGGCCCTCACCTGATGCTGGTGCAATGGGAGCAGCTGGCAGCCCGTTGAGACTGACGGCACCGATCTGCTGGATGTGGCATGGGGAGAAGGCGACACCTGGGCTCAGGTAGCTGCCGTGGGAGGTGGAGAGAACCGTCGTCTGCTGCTGCATCAGCTGCAAGGCAGGACCATGCAGTCAGGGCTGGGTGCTGCCCAGGGCCTCCCACCCCCAGGGCCCTGCTGGAGCTGGGGGAGGCCACACGGGCCAGCCTGGCCACTGACACGGCCGGGACCAGGGTCAGGCTGGAGCTGCAGCCTTGCCATGTCTCCCACCCCCAGCCACTACTGCGTGTTGCCAGGCTCTGGCACCTGCCCTGGAGCTTTGGGTTCCTGTCACCTTCCCAGGAGCTTTGGGCTCCTGTCACCTGCTCTGGAGATTTGGGCTCCTGCACCTGCCCAGAGCTTTGGGCTCTTGTCACCTTCCCAGGAGCTTTGGGCTCCTGTCACCTGCCCTGGAGTTTTGGGCTCCTGTCACCTGCCCTGGAGTTTTGGGCTCCTGTCACCTGCCCTGGAGCTTTGAGCTCCTGTCACCTGCCCTGGAGCTTTGAGCTCCTGTCACCTGCCCTGGAACTTCCCATAACACTGCCACACCAACCAGGGTGGGCAGCAGCAGCCCCACACCTGAAGGTCCATGTTGTGCCCAGCTGACAGCCCCCATGCCATGGGGCCCACAGGATCCTGGTGGCCACCTACTCAAGCAGTGGCTGCCCTTCGAGGTGGGACAGTGACCTGGGCCTGACCACACGGGAAAGCCCCCAAGAGCTGGGCACAGCTTCCCATCCTGCAGCCAAGGGACGTGGCTCAGTGGGCATCCCAGTCCACAGAGCCAGTGCCACCTAGCAGTGCTGTCACCCCACAGGCCCTGCTCTCTGATCCCTTCTCCTGGGGCAGTGCCAGAGATGAAATAACGCAGCTCTGCCTTGAGGAGCAAGGTGAACTTTCCTCTGCTTTTGCCCAGCTTCACCAAGGAGACAATAGTGCTGGGAGATATGCAGAGCTCACTGTGGCACAGCCACCCTGCTCTGCAGCCAGGTGTCTGTCCAGGCCCAGCTCTTATGTCACACTTGGCCAGCAGAGGTCTGTCTGCTCCACGATCCACTGAGCTGAGCCTTTCCTCTGGCAGTGGCTGCACCCTCTGGGGTCAGAGGACATCAGCTCCTCCTGGTCCCATTGCACACCTGCCTAGGCAGAGATGCACAGTACGAAAGGAAGGGTGGGGGTGAGATATGAGGTCGGGAGACAAGGGTTAGGAGTAAGAAGAAAATAATCCTTCTAGTCCTATTTGACCATCAGTGGGTACTCTGGAGCATAAGATGCCCTCAAGAGTGCAGTGGCAACAAAGACTTAGTTCTGGATGCAAAATTATCCAGCCCCTTTTTAAGCCATCAAGCGAGAAGAGCAGGGGAGGCACAGGCACGGCTCTTTGGAAACCACAGTTTCCCAGGAGGTGCTGAGGGCTGACACAAGGCAAACCCCAAGAAAACAACACAAATCTTCCTTACATTGCCACATCCCACTGTCTGCTCTGCAACATAAACACACAGCTCTCAAGTAACCTGCCTCATCCACAAATGGATCTTCTTTTTCCTTGTTAATGCCTGTTCTGTGCCAGGCCCTGGCTGGACCAAGACCTGCATCCGACTGCATATGCACTGACCTGGCATTCTGAAATTGTTCTCATTACTTACATAAAATTACCATAATGAACCATCAGAGCAGAAAGAAAAGGGGGGGAGGTGTGAACAAATTACATTTTGTGTTTGGAACTGATTTATGGTATACAAGAAATATTCAAGCATTATAAGCACTTACTAAATTGCACTGGCTGGTTTTTAAGACTTCAGGCCTCTTTTGTATTGATAATTATTATTTTTTTCAGCTCCCAAGCATTTCCCTGACACCACCTGAACTAATTTGTTGAAGAAAATGAAATTAAGGAAACACTAACTTTTCACTTGCAGAGGCACTTGGGATCAAAACCTGGTTTAAGCATTGAAATAAATTGCTTCCAGATGCTTAGCCAGTTGTATGTCCCAGGTGAGACTTTTCCCTGTAAGCTATTCCAGCTAACATGCACTGTTTGACTATTTTAAGTACCTTATTTTGCATATTTGAATAGATCAGAATAACTTTAGACTTAACATAGCATGTGATTATTTCATGTTTAATTTGAGATAGTTTTTAAAGAAAAAGGTAATTAATAGAAATTTAAAGCATCCAACTGAAAACAAAACCCATACCACCCAGGCTCTCAACTCCTTCAACCCCAGAATCATGGAAGCAATGAAATATGTTGGGGTTTCCTCCAGCCAGAGGGGCCACCTGCCAAAGCTGCCCATGGCAGGACATTTCCAGGTACTGCAAGGAGATTCAGCGAAGAAATCCCTCTCTTTTGCACCCTCTGCCAGAGATATTAGATGGCATTTCTAGAGGGACTGATACCCTCTCCCTCTGATGGGAACTGGCCAGGATCTCTCCTCCAGGAGAAGGGAGACTGAAGACTGGGATGACACAAGGGAAGAAACAGTCAGGTGTGAGATCAGTGCCCCAGGAAGAAAAAGGAGAAAGAACCAAACCCAGTGGAAAGTAAAAGCAAAAGGAGGAAAAAAATCATGAAAAAGTGGGAGATAGGCTGAGTCCTGAGTCAAGGGGAAAGCCAAATTAAAGTCTCAGAGCAGGAAGGGCAGTGAGGGATCACAGACCAACACAGGAAAAACAGAACTGTAAAAGCAGAAAGCAAATGCAGATCAGCAAGGAGCACAGCTTAGACCTGACTGGTTTCTTGTCATCAGCAGGAGTTCCTGAAGACTGGAGGGCACTTAAAAGACCAAGTCTAGAAGGTCTCACTGGTCTTCCTTACACGTTCTGGACCATAAGCTAATAAAGCACTTTCTGCCATCATAAGCTCTCTGTGTGGGCCATTCCTGCCTCCTTCACCACCATACCATGCCCCAGGCAGTGCCATCCCCGTGACAGCAGAAGACACACCAGAATGACCACCTGGTGACCCATGGCTGAGCTGAGCTACAACCTTTGATCTCAGCCTTGTGAGCTGGACACAAAAGATGGCAAAAGATCCTGGTGCCTGGTCAGAAAGGGTTCTTCCCTCCAAATCATGCTTCTGCTGGAAGGCTTGGAATGGCATTAGCTGTTCTCAGCTTCATCACACAAGAAAAATCAAACAGTCTGTGTCGGATAAGTCCTATGTTTGGTTCCCAAAATTCCCCACCTCACATGTATTGCCTCTTTTCCGTGCTCTTGCCACACACTTAGAAGACATTTAGCAGTTTCTGGGGAATCTTTGGAAGGAAGTGGCCAGCAACTGAGAAACAGTTCCTTCTCTGTCATAAACAAAAGGAAGCCACATTGAGTAGCTGCTGAAACCAGAGGAGAAAGAGGTGTTCACATATATAAGAACAGGTTTATTTGTGCTCTTTCCCCCTTGGGAAATTACTTTCAGTATCTACTTTCGAGTTCTTTATCAACACAAGAATCTCTCATGCCTTGAGCAATTTCTGAGCCTCCTTCCATGGGCTCTATACTTGGCAGTAAAGACCTCAAAATGAGAGCCACTAAGAAGACTCAAATGATGCTCCACCACATCTGATGTGGGACTTGTAAAGTTTGGGACCTGCCTCAAACATCAATGGCAATCACCACCATGGCTCCAAGGCAATGGGGTTCTCTCACTAAGATCCCAATCACAGCCAGACTGCTGAAACACCTCTGGCCCTCTGCTAAACCCACTGCTCCCCCTCCAGCATCCTGCAAACCCCACAGTCACCCCAGCCAAGGGAGGAAACCCTGGGAGCCAAGGACAGCACTGGAAGGGATTAGGGCCCTCCTAAGAATTTCAGCAGAGAAATAAACTCGTGAAGCTGGGCCCAGGGCTCTCACAGTGCTCCAAAACCAGAGAGAGGAACACATTTGTGCCACAGAGCCAGAGCAGGAGTTCACAAGTTGGTACAATACATCTGGCAGACACTGCCCAGGAATCATGTGCTCCAAACAAGACAAAGATACTGGGTCCTGCTTGACCCGTTCCCAGACCACACCAGAGCAACCCAGGCTCCTTTTGAAGCCCCAGCTCTCCCCTGCCCCCCATCCCAGCAGAGAAATGCACAAAGCCTGTGCCGCTCAAGGCTGCTGACTGGAGAATCTGAAGCCAGGAGTGCTGGGAAACCTTCATGCAATCCTTAAGAGCCCAGCCTGTGGCTTCCCAGCCCCAGCAGTGCCCCGGGGCCAGCAGGGCAGGCTCTCCCCACACCCCCGCGGGATACTCACAGCCTGCGCATAGGCGCTGTATGGGCTGAACGGCAAGGTGAGAGATGGAGTGAATATCCCCAGCTGCCCCACCATTTGCTGCATACGGCGGAGGGTCCTTTCCTTATCTGTGTCAGCAAACTTCACCACTAGACTGGAGGAGGCACCCTAGGCACAGAGAGAGGAGACAGACAGGAGGCAGGAGAGAAGAGGCGTGGGACAGCCAGAGAGTCAGCAGTCAGGCGAGGCAGGATGGGGCAGGACAGGCAGCAGAGAGGAGTGGGAAGAGGAGCAGAAGAGCAAATATTGGTGTGAAAGTGCTCGGGAGCTGCCTGGAACCTGGGCTGTGCCCGTCCCCATCCGTGTGTCCATCCAACCCTTCCCCTCACACCCTGAGCCCTGCATGGCTGCATTCACCAGGTGATGGTGTGGCCAGGAACACCCAGGTCACTGATAGCCACAAGCACCATCTGTCCACCACCATGAGCTTGGCTGGGTAGGCAGAGCAGTTCCTGGCAGCTGGAAATAGCCCTGCTGCAGCAGTGCACTGTCCTTCCATGGGGTGCCCAATTCAGGGTAGAGATGGCTGGAGATGAGATCGCAGCTGCAGCTCCCCTTGCACAGGAAGGCACAGCTATGGCTACACAAGCCCACAGAAGGCACAGAGCATTCCCACCCACACCCAGCCCACCCCAGGGGCCTCCTCTGCTGCCTAAATAAGAGAAGTTGGGGAGTGTGCTCAGACACTGAAGTCCTGACCACCCATGCTGCTGAATTGTTAGCTTGCACCCTGCTCAGTTTTTAACTACTCCAGGGAGCTGTTTCCAAGACAAATTCATGGCCTGGTTTTGGCTCTCTTTTATTTAGCCTTTATAGCTGTAAGTGCTGTCACTACCAGTCTGGATGAACACAGCTACAAGCACCAGAGCAGGGGACAGGATGGTTGCTGGGACTGGAGCACAGATGTGCACACACACATCCCCACACACACCTCCCAGCCACACAAGCTGGAAACTGCAGCTGAACCTGCTGTGATTTTGGAGAGGTGAGGAGGTCCCTGCAACAGGGTAATGGGATGAGGATTAGGAATAGGGTAGGTCCCCTGGCCTTATACTCACGGGCATTGTCTGGCTGCCATGGAGTGCGTGGATTGCTGCCTGAGCCTCTGTGTGAGATGAGAACTTTACAAAAGCACAGCCTGGAAAGGGACAGAAAGAGCACAGGAGATTGCAGTGACAGGACTGCTGTGAAAGTGCCATCACGCAAGAGACAGTGTCTGTATCTCAGGTAAGGCAAAGGAAAGCCACCCCAAGGAAGCAGGGAACAAAAAGGATGACTCATCCCAAGTCCTCTATCCTGGAAAAAAGAGGAAGGGTCTCAAATTATTACTTCAATGATACGCTCTACAGATGATGTCACCATCTCCACCCTTGTCCCTGATTACCTCTTCCCCAAAGTCTCTACGGACTCCTAATTGTGGGTACAAACATTTCAGCTTTGCAGACCCAGGCTGAGAGAACAGGCTCACCAGTGATCCTGGTAACTGAGCTATTCATGGTGCTCTGCTTCCCCTCCTTCTCCCTCGGCCTCTGCCCACCTTCCCCAGTCCTTCCTGGCAGCAGGTGACTCTTCCTGCCCTGCTCCCTATGCCAGGCTGGGTTCCCATCAAAGACACAGTGGGGGAAGAAGTGCCCCAGTGGACAGGAGGCCCGGGCAGTGGGGCTGGTGGCACTGCCTGCAGAGCAGGGAGAAAGGGCAGGACACACACAGGGGTTCACACCTTTGCTGTTCCCATCAGGTCCGCGGAGCACCGTACATTCATCAATGACCCCAAATGGTTCAAAGAGCCGGAGCACGTCATCCTCAGACTGCTGCTTATTTAACATGCCCACAAAGAGCTTCCTGTCCCCTAGGGGCAAACACAGAGACATCAACCTTCTATGAGGCTTACAGTCCAGAGCAGGAGGACAGGGACACTTATGCACAAACCAGCCTAGTGTTAAAAACATGCCTGGCATGGGAATGATTTGCTGTTGGCTGAAATGCTTCCAGGGGGGAGCGTGCAGGGTCCACCCAAGCTCCTCACACCTGAAAGGTTTCTGTGGCTTCCCCTACCCTACCATCCCCAACCGAAAAAAGATTAATAATTTCCTTTTATTCATTAGCCTTTTCCTTTGAATAATCCAACACAAATGATGAGAAGGAAAACTGTCTGGGCAATTATACTCTTATTGATCAGCATGTGAAATCCAAGAGGTACCTTTGGAAATACAGCAGACCAACCCAGGCAGGGTAATAAATTCCAGGACCTGTGACTTCTGTTTCCTTTTCCTTCTCTCCTCAGCTGCCATGTAACTAAGCATCTTAGTTTCCACTTGCCCTTGCCCACCCCAGTCTAACCAGCTGTCTCCTAAGGCCTGGAATAAACCCTTGCAATCCTGGGTCCCAATCTGTGTCACCACAGGATCACCCAAATACCAGACAGTTTGGTGAAAGCCAACAAACCTCTCCATGGTCCCCTCTCCTCCCTCTCCAGTGGCATTTTGTACCCATGTCACACTGGCAGGGAGCTGGAAGGGCTGGCCAACACACCCAGCACTTTGAGCTCAGAGTCCTTCTGGGTTCCTCCTCAGAAGAGAGAAGTGAGGATTATGGTTTTCTTGGGATGGGTAAGTGGGGAGGCAAGAAAGGTGCAGAGCCCACCCATCAGTACCCACAGGGGCTCATCACACCACCTGGTACCACCCAGTGAAGCACAAACACAGCAGAGCTTGGGGCAACATCCTGCCCAGAGTGATGTGAGCAGCTACTAAAATACCACAGCATTGCAATCCTGGCCTAAATACCAACCCAACCTCCATTCTTGCAAGGAAATAGTTGTGCCAGCTAGTGAGTTCACCCTCCCCCACTGCCCCAGACATGCTTGGGGAGGGAAAAATGACCCACGAGAGGGAACATGTCGGGATGTGGCTTTGGAGGAGCCGTGGGAGAGGATTCCTTATTGTTAGCGACAGGATCAGAGGGGCTGGCTGCAAACACACCAATGCAACGTGACGCACGTCAGGGGGAATAGCAAGGAAGCTGCTCTCTGTTTGGGAGTGCAGTGACCTGAAAAACAACAGGTCTTGGAGCTACAGCAGCAGCACAGCCCCCAGGGGTGGTGGTGTGTACGTAGGGCAGGGATGGATGGCACATCACACAGTCACACCCCCACCAAAGCTTGCCCCAGCCCCTTCCCTGCTCCCCTCTGCTCAGAGCACAGTCCCCACCCAGGGGAGTAAACAAGGTGCCAGGTACAGATGCACTGGGTGGCACACACAGGGGGGACCTCCACATGCCACCGGTCCCTGGCAGAAAAGCAGATGCACACACACATCAAAGGACAAGCACAGAGGCTCATGCATGCCCAGCAATACACTGGCACATCGACCCAGCCCCAGCAGGTGCCTTCCAAAACAGAGCTCCTCAGCGAGCAAGAGGGATGTGCAGAGACACCAAAGGGAATCACCTCACCCCACAGAGCCCCAGCACAGGCACAGCTCTCCTCCAGCACCACGAGACACAGGGGCCACTTGTGTCCACCCCAGATGAAGTATTAACAGTGCTGCATCCAAGGCTCCAAACTCAGTCCCAAACAGATACTCCTGATTTATGTAAGTCCTGATTTATAAGTGGCTGAAATATATGGCCTTGTGTGTATTTTAAAGGCCAAATTGCCCACCTTCCCCATTTTCATGATTCCCTGAGTAACTAAACCTGTGGGGGTTTCATCCCCTTCCATTTTCCCTGCAATTCTTCCTACATTTCTCCCTGCACCTGCATGGCAATGGCTGCATTTGGAGACACTATTTCAGCTGGTCGGGTCCATCCCAGTTGGCACTGCCCAATAATGCCCAGCCAAGGCACAGGAGCCAATAAAGCAGGGGCTGTATGTACAGGGCTGGGTCAGAAGGGCTGATGGCTAAACCACCCAAAAAATAGCACATAATAAAATCTGACTGGAAACAGGGGGTAGGGAAAAAAAAAAGGGACTGGAGAGGAACATATTTACTGTGAGGAGAAGAAGAGCATGGAAACTAAAGGAGCAGGAGCTCTGTGCTCTGACTGACATCACCTGGTGCCAGTGTGAACCCAGTTTGTCCCTGGCAGGGCACACTGGAGCTCTGTATGTCCCCCCTTCCTCTGTCCTGAATCCATATTGCAGCTGCAGCTGGGCCTTCTTTCAGATATGTGCCCCAGGCTGCTGCCTCTGGACTGCAAGCACAGCTCCTCAAAAAGCACATCAGCAAAAGGGAACACAAGGACCAGCTTTGGGTGCTGTAAAATAATCCTCTGTTCTCAGAACTTGCAAGCAAATAACTGGGCAAAGATTTAATAGCCAGAAATGCACTTGGTGGTCTTGCCTTTCCCCCCAGGGACCCCAGCAGGCTGCCTGGCTGTCTTGGGAAGGGTGGCAGGGGGGAAAAGTCAGTTATAGAAGAAATTGAAGAATCTGGAACTCTAGGTGAGGGGAACACAAAGCTACATGCACATAATGCTACTTTTGCAACACTGGCCTTTTGCTTCTGGATCTGATTTTGTGTAAGGGAGATTCTTGTGGAACAACAGTGGGTGGCCAGTGGAGAGTTGGGTAAGTGGTTCCAGTTTGGGCTGGTGACCAGCTCAGTACAAAGACCTCATGGTTACCACAGCCACCCAAAGCCTAAGGCTCCACCAGGAAAGTCTAATGCCTGCAAGAGGCCACACCTTTACAAGGAAGGCACTGAATGAAAAGGAACCTTGTCAACTTTGCAATCAAATCAACATCAAGTTACTCTTTATTTTCTCCTCCAGAGAGCCCTGAAATTTCCCGGATAATTCTTGTGGTTTCTTCCTCATAGCATTTCTGTTGAATCAAAAGCCTTTTCCCATACCCTGCACTTTGGGGGAAGTCCATAGAAACACTGAGTGCAGTTGTACTGCAGGGCTGTTGTCTGACAGGGCTCACTGACAGAACCTTTTGGAAGTCCTGTGTTTATGTGGGAAATTCAGCTTTCCTTTTTGGAATCAGGAGGAAACAAAATGCCAGTCTTCCTGGCTATACAGAAGAGCTTAAAACTGTGAGACCTCGGGGGCTCAAGCTATAATGGCAAATATAAATATACACACCTATTGGGTTGGAAGCTTTTCTGAATGCCCAGAACAGCGATATTGGAAGGGAATGAACAGCAGAAGAGAAAGGTTTTTTCACAGTGAATCACATTTCTTAGACTGCACGTAGGGAAAGGGTCCAGCCTGTTTCCCTGGGATGTGTCTTTGCAGGGGCTGGGGAACCTGTGAAAGGGCTCTCCTGCTGCTGAGCTCTCCCTCCTCACATCCTGCAGCCCAAGCCAGTGCCCTCCAACTTCTGCCAGCTTCCCAACAGGGCTGTTGCCCCAGCCCTTCCACCTGAGCTCTGCTATCCCCACTGCCAACCCCACCCCAGTTGGCATCCCCAGGGCACTGCTGCAGGTCAGCAGCTCCTCCAGCTGCCCAGCAGGGCTCTCTGCAGCACTGCCAGGTCTCCTCTGCCCTCCTCCTGCTGCCTTCCCTTCCCTTTCCCTACAGCTCTTGGTTTTCACCCTCTGATTGGCAATTTCCCATGCAGTCCAGCAACCAGGAAAATCGACTCTGATCTCTGACTGTCGAGTTCCCATGGAAACATGCTCTGGGCACAGCCAGCCACCCAGGCAGCAGGAGATGGGCCAGCACAGAGCACGCTGCTGGTGGAGGCACAAGCCAGGGGCTGAGGCCATAGAGGCCAAGAGAAAGGGAGAGGAGAGCACACAAACACTGGGCACAGCTCCCCTAAGCCCAGTGGATTCAGGTCATCTGGCCAACAGCTGCCAGCAGTGAGGATTGGGGAGAGAGGGGAAACCCACTAAAGCCCTTGGGAGAGCAGCAAATCTCCTTGGGGAGGCAGAGAGCTCCCTTGTGTCTGGCAGCACTGCTGGCCTTGGGCTGGCTGTCCCAGCACATCACTGCAGCACAGCCCTCCAGGGCTCACAGGGAGCACACAACCCCTCTGCCCACTCACTCCATCCCCTCCTGGCACCCCCAGCCTCACACCACAGGCACAGGGGAAAGGAGGAGAAAGCTGCCAGTGCCTGGCCCACAATCACAGGTCCCACTGGGAACTGATACAGGCAGGAACTTTTCAGTCAGGAGTTCCTTCTGCAGGGTACAGGAACACTGAGCATCCAGATAACCCTGCACAGCCCCTGCAAGGCTTGGCCAAAAGTGCCCCTTTGGCACAAACACGAGCATCTCTTAGACCAGGAGACAGATTCTGGTGCTCTCACTTCATGCACTTAATTCAGGGTGTTTCATGTGAGAAATGTCAGTCCCTGGAGAGTATAAAAGAGGTTCCCTTCAAGGCTAATGCAGAGCAGTGCCTCAGTGATGCATGCAGCTATTCCCTTGATAAATTCCTAGTCCAAGCAGTCCTGCCCTGCCCCAAATCTTCCTTTTACCTCCTGCCAGTGTGGGGTTATTGCTGTGGGGAATGGCTCTTCCCATATCTGCAAAGTTGCTCATCCACTTCCCTGACAAGTGGAGCATCATGACATTTCGAAAGAGCAACCTGATTCAGACAAACACGGGGTGCTGTCTTGAAGCTGCTGCTGCTGCCTCAGGAAAAAAACCAGTTTGCCATGGATCCTGTGGGAGCTGTTTGTTTCTCAGCTCTGCAATGGGGAATGCAGGATCCCAGGCTGCAGACAGACAGGTGTCCAGGCTCCAAAGGCTGCTGCTCTGCAGGGCCTTGCCCATGGCAAGCAGAGTTGATGTTCTGATGTTTGCAGTCATTAGACAATGTGACATTTTTCAGCTTACAGAGGTCAGTGCCTTCACCAAAAGCTTGCTTCCAAATCAACACCCTGGTTTTTAACCTGTTGGCCTCTCTCAGCTCCCTTTGACAGAGGAACTGAGGCATCAGAGATGTTACATCCCAACACTTAATCCTAGGGGCTGTGCATAGGAGAGTCCCCACCAGCAAAAGACACTGCAGAAATCATCTCAGCCTAGTACTGGACACCAGAGACTCCAGAGCTGCACCCACCAGAGACACAGGGCTAAGGAAACAAACCTGCAGTGGTCATTTCACAGCCTGGATTGCCTGTTTGCTCTGGATCCACTGCTGTTGTGTGAGGGCTGAATGCAGGGGGACAGTGAAGGTGAATTGTGCATTTGGCTGGGAAGGAGAGTGCCAAGGGGGCCCTGCAGCATGTCCTGTGTCTGGGCTGCCAGGGCTGTCCTGCTGTCTGTCCCTGTCTGGGCTGCCAGGGCTGTCCTGCTGTTTGTCCCTCTCTGGGCTGTCCTGCTGTCTGTCCCTCTCTGGGCTGTCCTGCTGTCTGTCCCTCTCTGGGCTGCCAGGACTGTCCTGCTGTCTGTCCCTGTCTGGGCTGTCCTGCTGTCTGTCCCCCTCTGGGCTGCCAGGGCTGTCCTGCAGCCACATCTGCCACCATTACTGGCTTGGTGACGTTGGCACTGGGATGACTGGCAAAGGCTTTCTTAGTCTCCTATGCTTCTTTTTTGGGTTTTTGGTTTTGGTTTTAAGATTTTTATTAGGAGTAATCTCAGATACAATAACAGAATTTCTGAATTAATCAGAAATCTGGGCTGGAAATTTTTAAACTCAGTGTGGTAGGGGAAGGATTGACCAGCTACTAGCTGAATCCAGAGGCAATATAAAGTGTCAGTGAGCAGTTGGCCCCCTCTACACCCACTAGAGGCCTTTCTAAAGGACACCTCATCCACTCCTAACAGCATTTTCAACAGTGAAACACTCTGAAGGAACTGGTCTCTTTTTACTGTCCGTAGCAGAGATAAGGACCTTAAACTCAACCCTGAACCCAGAGGCTGAAGGAAGGTGAGATGAAGCCAGTCCTATGGGGTTTAGCCTCTTTGGAGACTTAAGTCACAGTTTATAGGTGGCATTCCTGGGATTCTCAGTATAGTCCAATGCCCAGACTTCAGTAAAAGTCATCCCTCAAGTAAATAACCAAAAGTTACAAAACCTATTTGGAAAAATGATCTATCTGACTTAAACAATTTTTTTTTAAAGGAGAACAAAACAACCATAAATACACCCATTTATATAAAATATTATAAAATATATCTCACATTCCTGACAATCAAAAGTCACTGCAAACTGTCTGGAAGTAACCTCTTAAAATTTAAGGCAAAAGCCTTCCAGATGTAAATACCCCATGCAGGACATGCTGCCCCACAGCACAAACAGCACCACACAAATCCTCCTCAACCAAACTGCTTCCAGGGGCAGCAGCAACAGCACCAGGCACGGAGAGGCAGATGTGGGAATGGAGAGAAAAGGAAAAGACATATCAATAAGACAAGGAAAAGCAGCAAAATGAGTTAATGGATGAGGAAAGGCCTGGAGTTGTGAACCTTCTCCACCTGGAGGAGGCATTTGAGCTGCTGAGAGCTCCCCATTAAATGAACAGATTCTCTTTCCCACTCTTCCAGCTCTGAACTCACTCTGTGCTGCTCTGTCCAGGCTGGTCCCCTGCAGGCTGACAGCACCTCCAGCTCAGCATCCTTTCCCTCCAGACATTATTTCCCCATGTGTGCTCTTTGCTGCAGCAGCACTTGTGGCCTTGGCAGTGTGGGGGGGGGTGCTGCAGGACCGAGAGCAGGGGGGCTCAGGGGGCTCAGCAGCCCTGGGGGAGGGAGCTGCAGACTGGAGTCAGCTGTAGGGCAGAGCTGAAGGTGTGAAACAGCCAGCTCTGCTGCAGGGATCTGCCCTTTATTGGGCTGGTCAGGTGTGCAAATGGAGAAACCTCTTCCCAAGAGCTGTGAGCCCCCAGGAGCCCCAGTGCCACCACCAGGGTGCAGGTGACTGTGCTCTGTCCTCCTCTGCCCTTTCCCAGACACAGCCCATTTGCACAGGCTGGAGGACATGGAACCTCTTCCCCTTGGCAATCAGTTCATCCCACTCCTTTGCTTTCAGCTTCTGACGAACCTCCTGGTTCTCTGGATCACTCTTCTGTGATGAGCTGGGAGGGACAGTGGAGTGGGCAGCCACGCTGGCACCCCTGGCACTGGGGGTGCTGTCAGCTGCCCCCAGCCAAAGGCTGTGCCCAGGCTCTGCTCCTGCCCCCCTCATCTCTGCCACACACAGACACCTCCTCACACAGCCTGCAGGCACAGCAGGGCAGGCTCAGGGTCCCTGCCTCTTTCCCTGGCCCCCCTCACGAGCACAAAGGCAGCAAAGCAGAAACAAGGAGAGATGCCAACTACCTCCACGGCTCTCGCTGTCCGCGGGCTTCACCTGGATGGGGCGTGCCATCTGCAAGGGAAGAGAAAGGCAGAGGGTTAGAGAGCCTGGCCCATGTGCCCAGCACACACTGCTCATGGCACGGGCATCAGGGTGCCCCTTCCTGCCCGCTGGGCACAGTGGGAGGGTGGCAGAAAGGGCACCAAGACATTGTGATGGCAACCAGTGCCCTTGGAGAAGGGACCACTTCTCAAAGAGAAAGGTGGCACTGCTCCCTGCTCTCCTTGCCTGAGACCACAGCTCTCTGAGAAATGCTCACCATGCAGAACCCCTGCTTGCAAGGGTTATGGTTACCCCCAGATGTAGCAAGTGGCAAAGGAAGGGCTCTGGGGAAGCAGTGAGTAGAGCCTGAGCAGTGCTGTAAGGTGAGACTGTGCTGGGAGCTCTTCCTATGCCTGCCCTGACTCAGTGCAGGCACAGCCACATCACCTAAGTGAGACACTTTCCTTGCAGGAGGGAAAGGAAAGGAAAGGAAAGAGGAAAAGAAAGGAAAGGAAAGGAAAGGAACGGACCGGAAAGGAAAGGACAGGAAAGGAAAGGAAAGGACAGGACAGGAAAGGAAAGGAAANNNNAGCAAACTTCTACAATTATCTTATTTTCTTGACACATTTCCTGATTTATCTTAGTTTTAGAAGCTTCAAGGCCAGGTTCTGATTGTAACCATCACATATTCTCTGTAGCTAATAATTATGACCTCAACCATGCAGTGTCTTTGCTACTTCAGCAAAAGCCTCTACAATTAGTTCTAATAACCCTCTCAGTGTTAGTTCTCTATTGATATCTTATATCGGGTGCTTTTTAGTGTCAGTTCCTTATTGATATCTTATATCAGTTCCCTCTCAGTGTTAGTTTCTTATTGATACTTCTATCAGTTATTGATACCTTCTATCACCCACAGCACTGAGGAATAGTTTTGTTTCCCCCCAGGGCGCAGACCCAGGGCTGAACTGAACTGCTGGGGAGGGGGACAGGGGGACAGACTGGGGTCTCAGGCTCCTAAGGAGGAGCAAAGCCCTTTGGGGGCTGGGAGGGGCAGAAGGGATGCTGTGGGAGCCCCGAGCTTGTGGGCACACACATCACCCCCCTGCAGCAGGGCTGGTGGGGCTGGGAGTGGGGAGCATGGGGGGCTGGGGTACCTGGGGCCATGTCCCTGTCCCCTCCCCCGGCAGGGCTGTCACTCCAGCTCCCAGCACCTCGCAGAAAGGATGGGTTGCCATGGAAACGGTCCTTCCCCGCATGGACCCTGACATTTGCGGCTGCCATGGCAACCGGCTCTCGGGGGCATTCCCTGCGCTCCGCACAAAAGAGATGCTTCGATGGGATCTCCGGGGAGGGGCCCCCTCCCTCACCCCATCTGTCCGTCCTGTCCTGCCCCCCAGCCCGGGGGGCTTCACTCCAGAGCCCACCCCGCCATGGGCACCACGGCCGGCCCCTCCGAGCCTGGCACGGTGGGCAGGGCACCCCACGGAGCCCCGGGGTGGGGGACACAGAGCCCAGGGCAGTGTCACAGCAGCACGGAGTGACCCTGGGGGTGCCACTGCCAGCGCAGTGATGGGGTCAGCAGTGGGGCCAGGCTGGGCAGGGGTCACAGGAGGAGGGAGAGATGGCCAGGGCAGGGGGGCTGCCCTGCACACAGACCTGCAGCCACAGCCCCCCTCCTGCCTGCCTGGCACCACCCTGGGCACGCACAGGAGGACTCTGCCCACCCCACACCAAGCTCTTGGCCAAGGGTTGCCCATTTCCAGAGCTCCAGTGACTCTGAGAGACACCCCCAACCTCACCCCCAACCTGAGGTCAGCTCTCTGATCTGGAGGATACGGGCAAAGAGAATAAAACAAGACACAAGAAACATTCCAGGTGCTGGGGCTCGGAGAAAAGCAGCAGATTCTCTGCCTGCTTCTTCCTGAAAGGTCTCCCAGGGCAGGGAGGGACAGGCAGGGTCCCCCTGGCAGAGAAATGGCCATCCAGAGGCTTCCACAAACAGGACAGCACCACTGGAATCCTTTAAGTGCCGTGCTGCCATCAAAGGTGAACAAACCATCAAAGGCAGAGGGAGCCCAGAGCTGCTTAAACTCAACCACACAGGTCTCAAGGCCTTGAGAAACATTCCTGTGAGGTCCTAAACTTTGGGTACAGGACTCAGCCAAAGAGCTCTGTCCCCTCCAGGAACTCAGCAAGAAAGGATGGGCAGGCTCTTCCATCTGAGAGAGAAAGAGAGGGCAGCAGGGAGGACATGCTCCTGGGCTTACCCAGCAAACTGGGGCTACAAATTCTTGTGGCCTCCACTCCTCACCTGAGGCTGCACAGCAACCAGAGAACACACTGCAGGGAGAAAGCTGTATTTGTACAGGCCCAGCTGGGGCCAGAATGCAGAGGTCAGGATGTGCCTACCCCAAATTCCAAGCACAGAGCAGATGCCCATGCACTGACCTGCATGCCTCTACCACACAAACATCAGCAAGCACACGTGTGGCATGGAAAACCTGAGCAAATGATTTATGGGCGGCACCTGCCTTGCTAGCTGAGCTTTATTTTACTTGTCAAATTATTCAGCTGAGCATTATTAATCTTTATTTCCTAAGAACATCACATTAATATTGAGCACATGCTGTCAGGACACCACAGGCCAAATGTCCCCCACACTGACACTTCACAGTCCCTCTGCTAAGGACAGCCCAAGAGCTGTCACCTCCACAGCCCACTGGGCTCCAGGAATCTTCTGGAGCCACCTGCAGCAGTGGGCACCACATGGGAGGGGGCAAAGCTCCCCCTGCCCCTCTCCAGCTCCCCCCTCCTCCCTTTTGCCCTCCTGGCTGCACACACACCTACCTGCCCTCTGTGCACACAGCTGGGCTTTACCCTGCACAGCTCACACTGACCAGGTTTCCCTGCCCTGTCCCTCTCCCTCTCACAAGCCCACGGGCTTTGTAGGCTTGTTTTCTTGGGGGCTACTGGTGGGAAGCAACTGGCCTGCAGGATAGGGGCACAAAGCCATCCTGACCTCTGGAGCCCTGCATGCTGCAAAGCACAGCAGCCCCATGTCCTGCCCAGCCCTCAGGGAGCAGTGAGGGGACACCCGTGGGCACAGAGTCACTGAGGAGCCCAGAGGCTTCCAGGGAACAGGCAGGGGTCAGTGGCCTTGCTGGCAAAGTGTCTGGATTACATCCCACCCCATGCCCAGTGTTTGCTCAGCAAATACTCAAGAGAAGTGGGGGAACAATGCTCTGTTTGGGCTTCCTCCCTGCTTTGGAGGAAATGCTCCCCATCTTTGCAGCACTCTTGGGATCAAGGATCTAAGGAGAATTCCTGGCCCTCCTAAAGTCAGAGGAAGCTTTGCTACGGTTTCACCAAGGTCAAAATGAGTGATTTCTCTCAGCACACCCCAAAAAGAGACTTCTGGAGGTGAACTGGCTCCCTGCATTGACATCAATACCCAGCATGAGCTGCCAGTCACCTCAGCAACCTGGTAGCCCTCTGCTCCAAGGAGGAGCAGGGACTCCTAGACATTGCTTCCTCAGCTTTCAGACTGCAAAAGCTGGAGAGAAGGAAAAAGCCCTCTGGGACAGCAGGGCAAGCCTTTCTATTAATTAAGAGTAAGTGATGTAAAATAGCCCCCTAGGTGCAATGCAGGGGAACCTCACAGTGTTAAGAGGGTCAGAGGCAGAGAGCATGGAACACACCATGCAGGCTGGCTCCTCTGGGGTGGCAGCAACCAAGAGGCATCCAAGGCCATTGGCACAATTAGGTCCTGGGCTCTTATGCTTTACAAATTGTGGGCTGGTCCTCTTCTGGCCAGTGAAAAATGCCCTGCCTGAGCGATCATAACCACTTCTAGCTGGGCTGAGCACATAAATATAAATGCTAATTTGCTCATTTGGATTCTGCTTCTGATGGGGAATGCAAGCAGGGATGGACTGGTGCCAGCCTCAAAGCCTGAGTATCCTACTTGCATCTTTCCACTGACAGCTCAGTGTACCTCAATCCTACCCAGCAGGAACATCCTTCCTTGGGAAAGGGGAGTTGCCTCACACACAAACACCAGCAACATTAGTACCACACACCACCCTGGCACAGGTCTAAAGGCTGCTCATGAATCCACCTCATTCCATCCCATTTTATGGAGGAAACCTGGCTAATCATGAGACCTGTGCTGCAGGTGGAGGAATGGAGGGCTGTGGGGATGAAGATCGTGCTGAAAGGCTGTGGCAGAGGTAAGAGATGGAGCCCAGAGCACAAACCACACAGCTCCTGCCTGCCTGGCTAGGGCTGTGTCTTTTGGCATGCCCAAGGCAGGTTGTTGAAGGCCTTCACCCCACTGCTTTGTGCCACCAAGAAGAGGACTCCTTAAGCTCATAACTCCTTCCCTAAGTTTCTCTGGGGGGTGTTTTCCCCATCACCAGCAGAGCAGGGAAGTTATGCCCCATTCCCTGCTGGAGCTGAGTGCATGCAGGAATCAGTGAGAGGTATCTGAGCAGCACAAGGGCCACAACACACATGGACCAGTGCCTTCCCCTTGGATCCTCCACTGTGCCATGCTCCTTCTGCTGCAAAGCACTCAGACAACCTCATCCCCACTGGAGCCAGGTCTGCTCTGGGAGGAAGGCAACAAACACCACAACTCAGAAAGCCTTTGGATCCCCCTGGTACCTCTGAGGGAAGTGACAGCACCATTCATGTGCTAGAACAGCAGAGAAACAGCAGGAGGGTCCAGCCAGTGTGGTAATTCCAGCTCCTATGGTAGAACCACAGAATCATTTGGGCTGGAAATAAAAAAATCATTAAAATCATGTACATGGCTGTGTGATAGACACACTTGAGTGCAGCCCCTCACAAGTCCATGATCAGGCAGTCTGTCCTCATGGGGCTCCCTGCTTGATGTTTCAGAGCACTGCAGGGCTCAGCATAAAGGACAACGTTACCTGACCTTCCCCAGTGCCCTGATCTCTTCTGTCACTTGTGATTAGTGCCACTGAAGGGCAAAGGAGCTCTTTCAGGAGGGAAAAGGAAAGTGCCAGCTTTCTCAAATCCTTTCCTAGATGTGCTAGGGCAAGTTTCCTCACGAGGCAAGAGGAAAAAAAAAATCCTGGGCCGAATTCAGGCAAGGACCTTCCTGGTTTCCAGGGGGCTTTATAGCAGTGTAGAGGAGAGTAATATTTGGCTCCAAACTTCCTCCTGCTGTTGCAAGACAGGGCTGAGTTAAAACCCAAAAACCCCCTGTAGCAAGTTCATCAAGACCACGAGACATCATTCTGGGCTCCAGAGCTGGGTGCTCAAGCCCACAGCCCTGCAGGATCTTGCTCCAGCAGAGACAGAGACTGGCCCAAGGAGGCTCTTGCCACAAGAGTCACCTCCAGCCAGGTGGGAAGTGCTTAGCAGGGCTGCAGAAAGCAGGGATAAGATGCATGGGAGAGGGCTCACTGAGTTCCTACGAGCAAGGGCAAGAAAGCTGCAGAGGGCAAAGTCAGGAGCACTGCCACACTCAGCTGGCTTTGCCCTTTTCACTGGGCTGGCTGGAGGAGACACACAGCCAACACCCAGCACCCCTCTCTGCCTGTGCCCTCTGGTGCACCCCTGTAGCCCAGGAAAGGGGGCAAGGTGTCTGAGCTGCTGGCACAGCGGGTCCTGCAGAGCCTGCCAGGGTCCCCCACGGCTGTGCTGGCAGCTTAACAGGATGTGCCAGCATCTGGGGGCATCAGCAGCCCCTCAGTGCCCCATGGCAGGGTAGTGGCAGTGGCCAGCAAAGGCATCTCTGCCTGCACACAGACCTGCTGCACCAGTTCCCTTGGCAACCACTTACAGGAGCAGCGTGAGCCCTACAAAATCTCCAGCAATAATCACCTGCCCCTGGGAACAGCCACAGAAAACGGGCCTGAGCCCCAGTAGGCATCCCCTGAGGCAATTATGGCTGATAGTAAATAAGCTGTTTCCTTTCAGGGGTGCTGACAGACTAGAAGAGAGGCCCCAGGCATGCAGGATCCCCTTGGGATAGCCAAGACTCACCTGGACAAGGTCCTCAGTGACCTAAGGTAGCTCACCCTGCTTTGAGTGGGCTCTGAGCAGGGGCCCCAGGGGTCTCTTCCACCATAAACTACCCTATGGTCCCACCTATATCCATGTTCACAAGCACTCCTGTGCAGGGACACAGCCCAGGGGAGCCCCAGGGGAGGGGAACGTGGAGCCTTGGCCAGGAGGGTGGGTGTCTCTGCAAAGGTGTGCGTGGGCTGGGACCTGTGCAGGTGTGTTCCCAAGCACAGGTGAGTGAGCCCACCAGGGGACACACCCTGCTCTAGGGACACAAAAGCTCTGTGTTGCAGGGAGAGGCAGGAGCTCAGCCATGCAAAAGGCAGGAATTTCCCTGGAGAAAGGCAGGCTCTTGTGCACAGGAGAATGGGTGCTGATTTTTAATTTCATTGTTCTTCCAATGCCACAGGCAGCAGGAGCCAATGTCTGCCTTGGAAGATGGCTCTTGCCTGGCCTCTCAGTGCTGGCACTTCACTGGGCAGCTGCCTCGCTGCATGATATTCTCAGCCCCTCAAGACAAACCCTCCCCAGCACAAGGGTTGGCAATTCTCTCTGTAGGGATCAGGCACTTCTGCTGCTTCTGCTCAGGGGCTGCTTTAGCCCAGCACCTTCCTGTTCTGGTGCTGCCACTCTAATGAGAGAGCCTTGGCATTGCTCTCTGCCTCTTCTGCTGCTTCTGCTGAGAATGTTGCATGGCTCTCAGGAACTGGCCAATATTGTCTATCAAACCTGCAGGATGGACAGGGGAAAGGCTTCTCCACCCTGCCCTGCCCTGCCCAAAGGCTCAAGCTGCAAAGATGAACAACTGGGGCCCAGCTTCATTCCCCAGCCAAATTTTGGGGCCACCTACTCCCCTCCTCGGCACATGCCCCAGCTTGGCCAGCTGCAATACCCTGTATTGTTCACATAAAGAAACTTCCAGAAATACTGGTCTTCACACCAGCACTTGTACAAACGAGAGGGGAGGGAAGAAGGAGACGCTTTGACCTCTGTACCAAAGCCCCTGCAGTCACCTGGGCTGCCTTGTCCCATCACTGTGGGTCCTGAGAGATGGCCCAAGTGAGCCCTCTCTCCTGGCAGCACAGGGCACAGCCTGCCCACAGGGCTGCCCTCTGCCCGAGCCCTGCTGGCTCCCTGCACTGCTCCTGCTGCCCAACCAGCTGAGTTAGTGCTGCAGCATCTCAACCCCAGAGTCCCTCATTCCCAGAGTCTCTCCTGCTGCTGCTCTCTGTAATTTTCCATGCCTGTGTCCCTGCATCCATGAGTTCTCCCTATTTCAGTATTTCAGTACCCCCAGAACTTCTCTTCAACTGCCCGTATTCCCAGCTTGGACTAATAGCAATTTCTGCCACTTACCTGCCTACCTTTCAGCAAGCCCTCCTTTGTTTTGCACAGAAATAAAACTGTAACTCTGCCTTGCCAGAAGAATTACTTTTTTAAACCTCCCCCCCCTCCACTCCATCCTTTTATTCTTCTTCCTCTTCTTCAGGAGCAATTTGATGTAATTTGCAACTGTCTGGCTGCAAATGAAAAGAAACATAAAGCATTTCTGCGAAACGCTGAAAAGCTGGATGCTTTTCCCTCAAATTTCACTTAGCAAGAGGCTTTAACTTGCTGTGTGATCACTGTGTGTCATTAATAACCTCTCCAACTCCTTTCAGAACTCAGCAAAGTGAAGGCACAATCACGAATCAAAGGCATGGGTTACAGAGATATAATATCATCTCATCAAGCCAGGGAGGAGCGTGCCAGTGAGTGGGGAGAAGGTGAAACACTGCACTGCTAAGCTGGCTGGCAGCTGAAGGGGACACCAGATTTTGGAAGGAGTGTCAAAGGCCTGATTTCCTCCCTGCTTTTCAGGCTGGGAGATTTTGGCCTCTGCTCAGCCCACATGGGCTGTGTGTGTCATTCCCCAAGCCCTGCATCCTGAGGCCACAGAGGGAGCTGCTTTCTGTGCTGTTCCCCAGGCACATCCATCTCCACCCCCAAGAGGCTCCACAAACTGCTCCATTTGGACCGAGCCAGGATGGGTTGTGCAGCCCCCCAGCCCATCCCCAGGGAGCAAACCCTGGCAGCCTGAAAGGGAGTGTCTGCCCAGAGCAGAGAGCAGGGAGGGGGTGGTGCTGGGCAGGGAACTGGTGCTGTGTGTCTGTGCTGTGACATGTGCCCATCCCTGGTGCCAACCTGGCAATGGGCAAACTGTCCTAGTTATGGTGGCCAGGACCAGTTTATCTCTGGGTGGGTGTAACCAGAGCTGTGTGTTCTACACCCTCCGTGTCATTTCTCATGAACTGTCAATAAAGGCTCACTTGCAGCAGCTGCCCAGGGCACACCTGGCACCTCAGGCTCCAAACTGGGTGTAAAAGAACCCTGCGAGACAGGGGAGTGTTCCTGTTTTCACACCCAGCCTGAGGGCTCACATCTGGTAATGGGCCATCAAGGATTACCCCAGCACTCACAGAGTAAATCACCCACGGTGAAACTCCTGGGCATTCCCACCTGAACCTGAGCAGAGATAATCCTGGGGTTTGGGGACTTCTGGGACCACCTGTGGGATGCAGAGGACGAGCAGAACCTCGCCAGACCGTGACCATCATCTCCACCAACAAGGTTTTTCTTTCCTTTTGCTTTGCACTCAGGGGGCCCACGTGGTGCTCAGCACAGGGACCACAAGCACCATCCTGCTCGTGCCCCAGGGGGCTGGGTTAGACACCTGTTTGGGGGGGTCAAAATGAATTTTTTCTCTGTATCATTGTAATCTTTTTATTAAATTGTAACTCTGACTTGTAATCTCCTTTTGAGTTGGGTTCATTTACCTCTAAACCAGCACACTCCTCCTGTCCACCCCAGCTGAAATAAACCCTTGGCATCCTTTTAAGCTCCTGAGCAAGCCTGGGTGATAAGACACTTCTGCTAAGTCACCAAGGATGGACTTTACCTCTCTGTTCTAGGAAGCTCCCTCCTTCTCTCCCCAAAGGAATATTCACACATTTGTTACTTCCAGACTGCCCTGACAACAATTCAGCAGCTCTGAGGGTGCTTTAGATAATACAACACCCAACTGGCTGTACAGGTGAGACTGGTTGAGTCACCAGCCCCAGAGGGATTTAAAAGGTGTGTAGATGTGGCACTCAGGGGCATGTTTTAGTGGACTTGGCAGTGCTGGGCTGGTGGTTGGATTTGAGTCTCAGAGGTCTTTTCCAACCTAAATGATTCTATGATTTTATGAGTCTGCTTGCTTTACACCCTGGGCACACTAGCCCATACAAAAGGGTGTAAAAGCCAAAATTCTGTCTACTTTGGAAAAAGAAGCTAAACCTTACTATAAAAAATAGCTTTTTATAGTTTAAATTCCATTTAGTTACCATACATCCAACAGCCCTCAATTTAAAAACGATAAAGATTTTTGATCTTACAGAAGGAGAACTTGCCAGAAATGCCACAGGAGCAAAGAGAGATCATGGTGATTCCTATTGACTTATATAGAAAGCCTAAAATATAAATATAACCTCAGGAAAGCTAAACTACACTCGTGGCCCTGCAGGAACAATGTGCCCACATTCTTAGATGGGCTGATATCAGACCTGGAGGGCTGAAGAAACACCTCTGTGGGCTCAGATCTACAGGACAGACCTGGAAGAGAACCCAAAATTCCCACTCCAGCCACCTGAGCACAGCCTGAGGACCCCTCAGGAACCACACCAAAGCATTTCCCCAGACCTGTCCTCACCAAACCCTCAGCCTGGACCAAGAAAGGGACTTGTCTCTCTTCAGGGCCATGAGCTGTTGAGATCAACCACTGCTCTCTGCACTGAGACCAGCACAGGGAGGAACTTGGGTTCTTGGGGCATCTCTCCTGGCTTGGTAGTGCAAGAGCAAGTGTAGGATGAGCAGCAGAGCCTTGCCATGCCAGCTGCACCCCTTGCTGTCCCTCACTGTGCTGCTGCTTGGCCATGCTCTCAGGTGACAGCTCGTGTCACCCTGTGTCACACCCCCTTCCACTTTCCTGCTGCTCTGTGTAACAAAGAGATAGCACAGGGGGAAAATGAACAAGAAGTCACTTGTTCACCAAGTGAACATCTGCTAAAATCTCAGGGGTGTGGGCCAGTAACTCTGTTCTCTGCCCTGTGCTCAGCCCTGCCTGTGCCACTGGGGACAGGCTTTGCCACAGAGCCCACCAGAAGGTGATCTAGATGGGAATGCACAGAGATGAGATTTTACTGCCTTGTTGCCCAAACAGGGAAGCAAACACCCAGCCCTCCTGCCTGTGATTCACTTCAGGAGATTCTCTGTGACCAGCTGGGTCAGAGGGATGGCTGATGCTACACAGACACAAGCAAACCAGGGCTGGGAGCTCCCTCAGGCCACCCAGCCCATGTCCATGGCAAGACCAGCCCTGTGTGCCTCAGGATGGAGGTCTGTTCCCTTCTGGTGGTTAGCACCTCTAAATAACCCCTGAAATGATCAGAGACAGAGGGAATCATGTCTTCTTGGTCATTGAGGGACTTAGCAAAAGAGAAACGACGTGTGATGAAGTGGTGTATTGACAGCCTGAAAACAGACAGCTCCAAATGCAGCACAGCTCATCTTCATCCTAATCCTGAACCATAATTACACCACATTGCTCATTAACTGTCTCCAGACAAATACATCCAAAAGTGCCCTCCTAGCAGACTTCTTCCTGTGCCCAGGCAGTTTCTTACACCTCCCTTGACATAAAAAGCCTTTAGATCACCACATCACAGAGAAGTTTCTGCTTCAAACACTGCTCCATGCAGCACTCCATACCCACTGAGGGCACAGAGAGCAGAGCACAGGGGGGAACGTGCAACAAATGCCCCATGTAGTAGGGCAGCAAAACTGAGACTGCCTTGGATCCACCCAGCCTCACATGAACAACCCTTCAGAGACCCTCTGCAGGGACTGGTAGAGGTGTCTGACCTCCCCATGGCAGTAACAGCATTGTTAGTTGTTAATTCCTCGTGACTCCTCCATCCCTTGACTTGTTCTCACAGGCTCTGTCAGCCCTGCCCTGTGACCAACACACACTCCAGGTGACACTGGTTTAAGTCAAACACACACTCCAGGTGACACTGGTTTCAGTCCAACACACACTCCAGGTGACACTGGTTTAAGTCCAATAAAAAGCTGACCAGTTTCCCATCACACCAAAACAACTCCAGCAGATTTGAGCAGCTGGTTATTTGCACTCTCCCCCCTGGCTGCCCTGAGAGAAAGGTCCTGTTTAGTGGGAATTAAGTCACATGCATTTTCCAGCACTCAAATAGCAGCAACAAAAAGGGGGCCCAGGTAAATGAATACAGAAAAAGATGAGTGTGTGGAGGTCTTGAGGGCAGCTGGGAGAGCCCAGGGAAGCTCTGTGGCCCTGTATGGGTTAAAGAGGAAATGTTATGGCTAAGAATTCCTAACCCCTCTCCAGAGACCCCTGGTTTACATTAATTATTCTGTTGCCTTGAGCACTTGGGGCCTCCTGTGAGCTTCTATCTAAAAGTACCCAACTCCTCCTCCTCCTCACCTCCAAATGAATCCTTTCAACGTGCCTGATCAACCCCCTCAGCACAGCCAGGGAACTGCCCAGTCAAAGCCCTTCAATCACTCCAAAATGGGAACAGCAAGAATCCAGAGCTCCTTTGGGCTCAGCAGCAGATCCCAGGGAGGCAGAGGAGTGCCCTGCAGGGAGGGACCTGTTCCACAGTGCCTGCCCTCCTGCAATCCCTGCTGCCCTTTGCTCCCAGGACCAGACCACAGCCAGGTCAGCAGTCCTGGTCTCACCTAAACCCATCCATTTCTCTTCCAAACAGTGGGATGTGGCAAGTGTGGGTTTGTTCCTTCTGATCCAGCTCACACACTGCACTAGAGGTCTGCCCAGGCACCCTGCAGGGCAATGGCACAGGAGAGGCAGATGCACCAGGAGGTTCTTCTGCACACCTGGACAAAGAGTCAGGTACCTTGTCTTGTCTCGTGGGAGCTCTTTCCAGCATGCTCACTGTGCAGGCTGTGCCCACACTCGTCACCCCAATGCCCACAGCTCCCTAGTGACAGGGACAGACAGCTGAAGGTGACAAGTGCCACCCCAGAGAGCCAAGAGCAGCACAGAAACAGGCCTGGCCAGAGGTACACAGAGCAGCCTTGGCCAGGTGGAGAGAAAAGCAGCAGCTCTGTGAAGAGCAGTGCTGTGTTTCCACTGCCACAGCCCTGCTCTGACCCCCCAAAACACACTCCTTTCCAAGCAGGACAACTCACCTAAGGCACTTGTCACCTCCCCTGAGAACCCCCCACTCTCCCAGCCATGGCATCAGCTCCAGGCAGGATTCAGCAGCACTTACCCCTGGCAAAGTCTTCTGTTCGTGCAGTGCTGTCTGGGCTTTGATGGCAGAGTCCCTGGCACAGTAGGTGAGGAATGCACAACCTGCAGTGGATACAGAGAGTGTCAAGGTAGACAGGCAATTGCAGATGCACATCAACACAAATGTTATGTAATTGGGATGTGTCTGAGGCTCCAGGGAAAAAGACAAAGAGACAACGTAGAAGGACTCACAGGCCCCAGCCCAGGTCTGGTAAGTCCTGGAAAAGGGTCCCAGTGAATCAACTGGGTTTGACACAGGTGTTCAACAGGGTGAGGATGCAAAAGGGAAGCTAATTTGGTCTGTGGGAGAAGCAGCCCAAAAGACAGGGATCAGAGGAGGGGCAAGGACCAGTAGGGTTACTGATTTAAAAAAAAAAAATAAAGAAAAGAAAGAAAAAAGCAAGGAAAAGGGAAAAGTGTCTGGGATTTTAGGCTCATACAAAAGCTGATTCATGAATCATGGAAAGCTATAGGAGAGGCCTGGCCTTCTGTGCACAAACACACCCCAACATACATATGCATGACAAGGGAAATCCAGAGAACAGCAAAGCATAAAGCATTCTTCAAGGGCCAGCTCAAGAGGCAAGATGAAAAGCACACGGGAAAGGCCAGATCCTGACATTCTTAGTCAAGATATGACTCAACATCTTAACTGAACACTGGAGCCAGGGGAGGAGGGGAGGAACTGTAGCCCCTCCAGGAAGAAGAGGGATCATCTTTGGGTGCTCTGCTGCTAAGAATGATCAAATGAAACTAAGCAAAGGAAAAATCTGGCTGCTTATCAAGAAACATTTCCTAGCAGAAAGAGATTTATTAGACTGTGGAATGATCTCCCCAGGGAAGTGCCTGAAGCTCCATCACTTGAGTTGTTTCAGATGAGGATAGGCAAGGCACTGGAGAACAGACTGGAAGGCTGGAATGCATCTGACCCCCTCCCTCGCCCCCTCCTGTTGGCAGTGCCATTTCACATCCCCAGCAAAGGCAGGACACGTCCCTTTGGCTGCTGCTAAACATCCCTGTGCCCCCTGCCTGGCCTGGGGCTGCAGATGGCCCACAGGGGCTCATTTTTCTGCCTCCACATTCTCATGCCTGGTTGGGCTGCTCTAAAGCTGCTTCAGTTCTCTGTGGGTCCAAAGGAGGATGTGGGACAGGGGCTGTCTGGAGCTCTCCCCTCCAGCCCAGTGAGCAACAAGGGCAATTCCAACCCATGGCAACATGGTTATCCTGTTCTTCCAGCCCTGCTCTAGTGAGTTGTTGTAACTGAGGAAATCACATTTGTCCTCACACCTCTTGCCTGGGAATAAAAAAAAAAAACCCTCCATAAACAGCACACAAGCACTAGAATTCTGTAAGGGATAATTAAAGCTCCTTCTTGCCCAGGTTTTGACCCAAGAATTCTGCACCAAAGGCAAAGGTGGGATGAACAGATAATTTACCAAATGCAGTGGGGCCAGGAAGAATTCAGGTGAGCTCCACTCCTCCCAGCAAAGAGCCAGCTCTGGCCAGGGGGGGAACCACTGCTCTGCTTTTCTCCCCCATATGAAGCCTCAAAACACCTCTATAGGCAGAGAGATTTATAAGCCTTGAAGGCCTGGCCAGGGAAGTCTCAAAGACAGAAGGTGCCTCTCACCACCTGCTGCTCCAGTCTGCTCCACACCTTCTGAGATAACTGGGGTCAGGCTCAGCACACAGAATGCTGAAGTCAGGAGCTGGGAATAAGCAACTTATTCCAGGAAGAGCTTTAATACACTGGCACCGTGTCCACGTGCAGTGAAGACACTGCCCTTGCCTCAGCAGCATTAGCCATGAAACCTCAGGAAACTAAGGATGGGAGAGGAGTTCAGCCTGCAGGAAACCATCTGCTGAGTTAAGCACACAAACCCCATCCTGAGTCCCACATTCCAGCACTCAGGAGTGTCAAGGCTGAGGTAATGCACTCTGTCAGGCTCACACACCTCAGTCCATGGGAGCACAAGGGAGAAATGAGGGTTGGACAAAGGCACAGCATTTAGTGGGGATAAAGGAGGGACACTCCTCACACAGGGATGGAGTTATTTGGCAAGGTACTGTCATCATGCCAGATCAGGGATTTATAAAGCCCAGCAACCACCAGCACCAGCCTGAAAAGGTGCCATGAATCCCACCTCTGAGCTCTGCATGTCTCTACTCTGTGAGGACATTCCTCTTATTCACTCCAGTCTCAAGAACCTGGGAGGCTGTGCTGGCTGTGGAAAGGAAGGACCCAAAAACGTCAGCTACATATTTTGGAAAACATGATTACAGTCTTCTCCAGCCAGGGCTTTTGGAGGTGAGATGCAGGAGTCAGTCCCATTGTCTTTGCAAAGCCCTGGTCAGAGACACAGGAAAGGGTCTGGCAGAAACACGACACTCCAAGCAGTGTACAAAGAAATATTTGGGGAGAAGGAACTTCCTTCCTGAAGAGATCTTACCCCTTGCACACTAATCCTTCAGCTACTCCCTAGGATGTCTTTCAGGGGTTCTTCAGACCCCTAAAACTTTGAGCTTAGCAGAGTCACCCAAGGATCCTGCCAACACTGAGGAGACATGCACAGAGGTGCAGAGGAGCCTGTCACTCCCACTAGGGTTTCTCACATCCACATTTCCTAATTAGTTAACAGCAAGCTCAGACTGACAGGCTTATGCCCCTTCGGGCACTCCTAAGAGCCACTCACTTGTGCCTGCTGAGACATGGGACGTGGGGTTCAGAAGTGCTCAGGGTGTTAAGGAGGGTCTGGAAGGTCCTGGGCAGTGGCAGCACCCCATGGCAGCACAGGGACACACAGAGCACCCACAGCACTGTCTGCAAAGCTCCTCTGCCAGAGCTCCAGGGATCATAAATGAAGTGGTATCATAAATTCTCTATTACACTACTTATGGATTGTAGTATAGTGATTCTGCTTGCAGAAACACCATGCTGTTCTGATCATAAATTCTGTGCTATAGTAATCATAAAATTCTGCTAAGAAAATGAAGCTTTAAGTTTAAAAGTTTTAAGTTTAAGCTTTATGCTTTTAACTTTGACTTATCATCACCATCATCCTGCAAAGGATCCCTAAAAGTGTCCCGTCAGTGATACCACCCCACTTCCATGGGGTCCAGGAGGGCTTTCCAGCTCCCTAAAAGTAGAACCCAGCCTAGTTCCACTTGCAAGAGACTGCAGAAAAATATATATATATATATTCCGTGCCTGATCCACCCTACAAACCACACATTGACTCTGGAATTTACAGTCCCTTTGGATCCTAAATATTACCACCACCCATCAGAGTCAAAGCCTTGAGCAGGAAAAGGCTGCCAGCCTGTACAAGAGAGGGCTCTCTGGATCCTGCTCAGCAGCAGAAATCACATCAGGGACTGCAGCAGGGGATTCAATGGGGAGCTCACCCACAGCCCTGCAGAGAGTCAAAACTCAGCTGCCAGCAGGGCAAGTTAAGGCTGAGGGTGCTGTTGTGTCCTTGTCCTCTGGAAAAGCCACCCGTGTGTCCACACCCTGTCCATTCATCCCCACACCCACGGGAGGGCTGCTCCTGCCCCTTCCAAATATTCCCCTGCAGTTCATTTCAGTGGCTCACACTCCTGGAACTCTCCACTTTCCTTACCTTGAGCACTCCCAGGAAACCCATCCAGCTGCCACTCGAGAAGGAACTGCCTTCTGCCTAATGCTGGAACACAAGGGCAAAAACTTCCACTTGACTCTCCCTGCTCAGTCCCCTCTGCCCCGTTCCAAAAGCCTCTTCAAACACCTCCCTGCTCTTCCCATGGAAATATTAGCTTTGAGACAAACACTGCCATTAACATGCAAATGTCTCTGCGATTAACATAAATAGAAGAACTGCCTCATGAATAATAGTAGGCTGGAAGAGGATCAACTACCAGGAGACAGGTTGCTGAGACACCACTAGTCAGGTACCAACAAAACCATTTCATAACGGAGCTCGTGTTTCTAAACCTGTAAGATCTTTCTCTGCCTCCACCAAATTCATCCATTCTCACATCCATGCAGGACTCTCCTGGCCACATCTTGGATACTGCAGATCAACTCACATTCTCCCACCCCTGGCACACCTTTTCCACCTTTCCTTCCCTCCTGGGAGCAGAGGTGGCTGCTCAGCTCCATGTCAAGCTGTAAGGGAATACAAGAGGACCTGCTGGGCTTCCCCAGCATTGCTGGCTTCTCACACAACTGTGTCCTCCCATTTGGGGAAAGAAGGGGAAAAGCAGATGGGAGCTGCATGGGAGCTGTCAATTGGATCTCACTGCAGATCAGGGAACACGGGGAGAGCAAACTGAGTGTGCTCTTCCAGCTGCCCCAGAAAGGTCACAGCTTCTGTACAGTGCAGGAACGAGCACACAGCAATCTGGGCTTGCCAAAGTGTTCCCTGATGGGGGACTGGGATGGTTCTCCAGGCCACTGGGTAAGGCCTGGCACCCTCCAGGCCTGCTGATGCCAGTGGCTGCTCAGCAGGAGGAAGCACACAGAGCCCAAGACAATGCAGCCAAACCTGCTCAGATGGGAGTGGAAGGAAGGGGTCAGGGTGGGCTGCATTGTGGGTTTAATTCCCCCACCTCATGCTAACCCCTGCTCCACATCCTTGTGAAGGAGTGGCTCCTTTAGAGAGGTATATTGTCTCTTCCCAAAACAGGCTGAGGATCTACATGCCACCAGGGAAGGAATGCCAACCTCTCACCTCGTATAAAACAGGACAAGGAGGGGCAGAGGAAACTGGAGGTGTGTGGAAACAACAGTACAATGTCCCCCAGAGAACCTACACATCCCACCAGCCTTTTCTGGGCAGAACAGAGCATCTCTTCTGGCCACAACAACCCCTGACCAACAACACCTGCATCCACGCCAAAAAAAAATGTCAAAACCAAAAGGATGTATTTATTTTGCTGCAGAAATCTTGCATTTGACAGCAAGCTAATATCCCACAGAATGGCTAATACCACCCCTCTAATTTCCATCCCTAAGCAGATCCCTGGAACTTGTCTCCTGCCTGGAAGCTGCTCTCAGACCACACAGTCTATATTTAAGATGTCACCTGAAATGAAATGCACGACTGCCTTGGGCCCATTCTCCTCCTCAGTGGGTTTGAAGCCTTGCAAGTCCCTGGCAGCAGGTTTGGATGCAGTTCCTTGCACACACACACAGACACATGGCATTGCTGTTCTTAAGTCACAGCCAGCCACGCTCCTTCGGCAACATTCAAGTCAGCCCAGCCCCCACAGGCTTCAGTGGGGAAGTGTTTTCCTTTTGTGCTGGAGTTCGATTTGGCCTTTTGTTTGAAAATAAGCTTGTTTCTCCCTTGCCCTCTTCCCTCCGTGCTCAGCCGAGAATGGTTCGAGCTGCCCAGGCTCTCGGTTTTCCTCAGCCTGAGGCATCAGGGCTGAGCGAGCCACGCACCCTCCAGCACCCAGCGCGGAGCATTTTAGGGCACGGCTGGCTGGGCTGAGCAGCGACAGCTCTCAGGCTCCTCACTGGGGGTCCCTGCAGGCTGCCCTGCCCGTGCCAGGGACCGGGGGCTGCCATCACCCCTCGGACCCCCCAGCCAACAGCTCCGTGAGTTCCCATTCCCGGCTGGAGCGGGGATGGCCACAGGACCCCGAACAGAACCGCTCCCCGCGGAGGGAGCCGACACCCCGAGCTCTTCAAAATACACCTTTCAACCGCGACAACGAGCCTGCCCAAACTTTTCACCGTGCACTGCGGGTCCTCCAGCGAGGGTAAAACCCCCGCTATGCCCCGCACCCTGCCCACCAGCCAGGCCCCTCGCCCTCCCCGAGCAGCGGCGGATCCGCGGCCGCTCATTCTTTGTTGCGCGGCTTTTCGAACCGCAGCGCCCTTAGCCCATTGCCGGGGGGAGCCGGCCCGGCACGGCGCCCCGAGGAGACCCGAGGCAGCCCCAAACCAGCCCCAAACCAGCCCCAAACCCTGGTGCCTTCCCCGAGCCCCTCCAATCAGACCCCCGGCGTGGGGGGCTCCGCCGAGGATGGGATGTCGCGATGGATGGGAGGGATGGATGGATGGGTGGATGGATGGAGGGATGGATGGATGGATGGGTGGATGGAGGGGTGGATGGATGGATGGATGGATGGGTGGATGGAGGGTGCGGGGAAGGACGGCGCACCGCGGTGGGTCACGCGTGGAGCGGCCCCCGGGCCCCGCCGCCCCTTTGTGCGCCGCTCACCCTTGTGCATGCCGGTGTAGCGGTCCTTGAGCACCGTGAGCTCGTAGATCTTGCCGAACTGCTCGAAGAGCGGCTTGAGGTCCTTCTCCTCCAGGTTGCGCGGGATCTGCCCCACGAAGAGCTTGATGGCATCCAGGTCCTTCATGCTGTCGGGCTGCGCGGGGGGCTCCGCGCCGCCGATGCCGCTCATGGGGGATGCTCGGCGCGGCGGCTGCGGCGCTGGCGGGAGCGGCTGCCTCCTCGCCTCGCCCTCCGTGAGTCTGGCCATGCCCGGGCGGGGGCGATGGCAGCGGGGATGGCAGCGGGGATGGCAGCGGGGACGGGGATGGGATGGGGGGGGAGCGGCACCGGCCGCCGAGCCACAAAGAGCCGCGCGCAGCGGCCCCTGCCGGCCGAGGGGGGCCCCCAAAATTGGGGGTGGGAGGACAGGGAGACCCCCCCCCTTTCTTCGGTCTCGGGTGGGCAGGAGGAGGGCCAGGTGTGGCTGCCAAGGTGAGGGGCCGAGCCTCGCCGCCCGCCCCCCCGGGCTGGGTGTTTTCGGGGCTGCGGGCGGGGCGGCCCCGCATGCGGGATGGGCATTCAGCGCCTGCCCCCGCTCCCTCGGCGGCTCCGCAGCCCGCGGATGGGGGCGAGGGGCTCATTTAAAGCACGGCCTTTCCTAACGCGGCCGCGGCCCCGTGGTGAGCACAGACGAGCGGCAGCGAGCTGGGATGGGAAGGGATACACGGCCCCAGGCAGGGCTCGCTGCCCCTGCCCTTTCTAGGCAAAGCCCCCTTTCTTGCCAGCAGCTCAGCTCCCTCCTCCTCGGGGCTCGGCCGAGGCATTCCCAGCTCCGTGCCGTGTCGGATGGTCAGGAGCTGGTTGCACATCCCCGCTGGAGCAGCCATTGCGGCTGCCGGGACCGCTCTCCCACCCGTGGGAGGATGTGGGTCGCTCTCCCCCCGGCTCCCCCAGCCGGGGAGGGCTGTGAGAGCTCCCAGCAGCACGGCCAGGGTGGCCCAGGCTGTGTCACCCCCGCGCCCCGCCGGGGCACAGCGCACCGTGTGCTCCAGCGGGAGCTGCAGGGATGCAGCCCCGAGGCTGCTCTGCCGCCCACGGCTCCCACAGAGCCTTTCCTCTGCAGCATGCACGGCTTTTTTTCTGCCATCGGCCCGTGCATTTTGGCCTGTCATCCCGCCCCGGTGTCCCCCAAGATGAAAACGCTCCCGTGCCCCGGCGCTGGGAGGAGGGAGGGAGGGAGGGGATGCTCGCTGGGTTGTTTGCAGAGGGCTCAGCTCCACTAAGCACGCCGGGCTGGAGGCTTTAAAAGAGCTGTGGTGCAGGCACAGCCTGGCCTCCCTTCCCCTCGCTCAGCCTCTCTGCTGAGAGGTTTCTGCCATCCCCTGCTCCTCCTGCCCTGGATCCTGCAGGGGGAGGGCAGCAGCGAGTGCAGAGGTGACCCTGCTACCCAACACGAACAGCCAGGGCAACCACAGCTCCATACCCAGTTCAGCAGGCTTTTGCCTGCTCCCCCAGGGCCATCCTGCCTGCCTCCCTCTCCCCACAGTGCCCCACATGCCAGCTCTCACCTCCCAGAGCACTGCCTTGAGCAGATCTCTTAGGCACGGTTTTACCTGGGGAAGGCACAAGGCTGACTCCTCCAACAGGAGATACCTGCAGGAGGATTCCATCCTGGGAGCTGTGCAGGAAAGGTTAGGAGAAAGGGGGGGCTGTTGCCAGGGGGAGAAGAGGGGTCCCAATCCTACAGAGCTGAGGGAAGAACTGAGAATGCTGCTCATGTGTGAGCACCCACATGGCCCCCAGGCTACAGCCATGGCAAGAAGGACAGAGGCCCCTGCAGCCCCAGGGCCATGTGCTGGCCCTCGGGAGGAAGGGAGGCACTGTGGATTCATTCCACTTCACTCCAGCTCAGCAGAGAATCTCAACCCTTTTCCAAGCTGCAGGTCTGTATCCTTCTCTCTCCAACACTGGCTATTGCTCCTACCTGTGTGTGGAGGTGTCAGAACACTTACCCAGGGCTACCAGATGCCAGAGCCTGCAATTTGGACCCAGGCTTTTCACAGAAATGGACTCACAAAGGCTGCAGCTTTTTGCAGCCTGGTCTGAACCCAGGGGTCACTGCAAACTGTCTCAAGACTCTTGCTGTAGAGCTTTCTTGTGTTTGAGGACGGTACCACTCCTAAAATTCACCCTAAAAAACCTCTGTGTCTCCCCACACTGGTCAAACTTTCTGTTTACATATCTTGCAGAGGCTGCCAGGGTTCTGCCATCTCCTTGGAAGCCACAGATGCATCAGCTGGGAAGCCTATGGCAAGTCAAGCTGTTCTCATTTTTAACAGCTGCAAAGAGATAATGCAATCTTAAGACCCAGAAATCTTTATCACAACAGCAGCAATCCCCACCTTGGATGAATCATGCCTAAGCAAGTGATGTTTTGAAGCACCTTTCCATGCCTAGCCTGTTTGTTCATATGAGCTGCTGCAGCACAAGCTGCTCTCGACTTATGTTACAGCTTGAGGGACCCAGTGCCTCAGGTAGAAAATGTCTATTTAGAAGGAAAGATATATCCAGTATCTTTTGGAGTCCATGAATGGACATATTATAATCACCCCAAATGCATCAGAGAACAGCAGACATGAAAACACTGCTGGTAAATGAAAAATAGAACAGCACCCAGAGTTTACAGAGCCAGCCAGAGAATTACAGACCAGAGGAATGGGATTAAGGGGTGGATAAAAAAGACAGTTACAGCACTGAGGCAGAGGAAAAGGCAAATGACAGGTCACCTTTGCAGATGAAGAAGAACCATGTTGCAGCTGTCACGGAGGAGTCTATGCAAGAGTGCCAGAAGGAGCCCAGCAGAGCTCAGATGCACAATTCCCAGAGGAGGAAGGACTAGATTCTGCCCAAAGCTGAGATGCTGCTGCTTCAAAAAGAACTGCTCAAGGAAAACCACACGGTGTGCCCAGAAAGTTTCTCTTCTGCAGAGGGACATTTGGTAGTGAGAAACACCCAAAGTGCTTTCTTTACACATACCTACACTTACACATGGTTTCTTGTGGCATATGAGTATTTGGATTTAGACAGGGGCAGCTTAAGGTAAAAGGTGAAGAGGTCCAGTCCAGTGGCCCAAATCTGAGAAGGGCCCAAACAAAGGACGCAGGAACAGCAAGATACACTTTGCAAGAGTGTCTGCCCAATCCTTCCACCTCCTAAAGGCAGGAAGGAATGGAGAAAATAAAATACAAGCTGCACCTCTGAATTTCCACATCACCTAGGAGACAGCACTTAAGGCAGAAAATCCTCACTGCAGACCTGGGAAAAAAAAAAAGAACAAAAAATACCCCAAAAGGATCTTTCAAAGATTCTTCAGTCTGCCTTCCTTCACCTATCTGCTCCCCAGGCAGAATAGCCAAAGGACTGGCTATGACAGTCCTGGCAGAGAATATCCAAGCAAGTTCATTCAGGAAGGTTCATTCCTGTAATGTGATTGTTTCTGGTTTGGAGCAAAGGATTCTGCAGCCAGACTGTCAGCCTAAGAGAAAAACACCCTCTCTGTGTCAAAGGATGTAACATGCCATAATCTTTTATCCTCTCTTGTCTACCAAGATCTTGCTATTTAGCTTTCACTGGATACCTGTTTTACCAACCAATTTAAGATAGGGGTTTTTGACATTTTAAGTTTGCAAGAAACCAAAAATTATCTGATTTTTAAGGATTGTGGATTTTATGACTGGAAATTGTCTATAACATGATAAATTGGAAGTGAATATCGAAGATACCAGAGATATCTTTCTGGTCAAGAGCAGCTGTTCCTTAAGGATTGATTAAAAAAAGGCAACCAAAAAACCCCTCATTGCCTGTTACACAAAAAATTGGGGTTGTTTGCAAACTGTTTCTTCCAATGCTTGAAAGCAAAGCATGTGAAAGAAAGAAATGTGACACCTGAGTAGAGAACAGCTGAACTCCAGATTAGAGGAGAACGTCTCCATCATCAAGTCTACTCATCTCCCTTCAAAACATTTTGGAGAAGTCTTATGAAGAAAGATTGGGTTTGTTTTTTTCTCCTGCTATCCCTAGTGAAAGGCTAACCCAGCAGTGACAAACCCAGCCTCTAGAAAGGAGCATTTTCAATTCAGTGCTCCACCCCACATCTTCCACACATCCCTGAGCTCTTACAGCCCCAGCAGCTCTAAAGAGCAAGGGCCTTTGTACCTCCTACTTCACCAAGGTGCTGTAAGTGTCAGATATATTTAAGAGCATGAAGCATTCAGATACTATGGAAACCAGGGCAAGAGAAAAACCAAAAATAGATGGAAGACGCAAGCTGTTGTAAAGTCTGGAAAAGTCTTGCTGAGGAAGGCTGTGCTTGCTGCAGCTGATCACAGAGTGGGCTCCATTTAGAGCTCAGGCACAAAATATCCTCTCTCCACTCTCTCCATAGTTTGTCATTTTTCTCTGCGGATATTCTTTAACTTCCCCTCTATTTAACAGGCCTCCTAATTACCAGTTCCTTTGAATGATTCACATTCTAGTGTGCCCTTCCCATGACCTGGAGCTGCCTGACTGCTTCTGTATAGCAGGAGTATTTGGGAATACATCATGAGAAAAAACACTACAGAGCACTCCCCTTCTAAAAGGGAAATCCAACAGCAACCTACAGAGAAGGGTGCCTGAAACAAAGAGTTGAGGTGGCAGCCTGTGAAACACTGTGCCTCTCCTTTTTATCATGCAAACACCTGTGTTGTGCATATTCAACCTCTACAGACAAAGCAGTTGCTAAAGTAGAATAATCCTTTCACTCAAAAGACCCCAGAACAGCACTTGGAGAAAACACAGAGGATGCCAACATGAGGTATACAAACCATCTTACTCAACAGTCAACCAAATGGAAGACAGCAACAGATGGAGACCAGTTAAAGTACTCCACAGAGTAGACAGAAGCCATCTAGCCCTGGAGAGGGAGGTTGTGGTCATGTCCCTCACCAGCACAGACCTCAAGTCTGCTTGAGACCAGAGGTGCTGAAATGTCACTTCACAGGTGCTTATGACAAGCTACTTCTTGAAAACAGGAGGTCGTTGGTCTTCTCAGCATGACCACCACCTCAGTGAGGAAGCCACATCAACGAGAGGAAAAGGCTCCAGGTGAAAATCCTTGTCTTTATGTGTCAGTGCACCTAAGGGAAAGTAAACAGAGGGAAGGTGTCCAAGATTCTTCATCTTAGAGTTTCCTGACAGCAGCATCAAACAATCTCCAGCTCGTCCCACTGTTCTGTGGACAGGGCAATCCCTAGGAACAGCAGCAGGAGAGGTTTCAGAGGGGTAAGCACGAAGCACCACACCTGACTGGCTCCTTCAGACTGGCTCCAGAGGGGAAGGCTGCAATCCGAGGCAGGGGCACAGCCCAGAAACAGAAGCAGCCTCCTAAGCATGGCACTTGTGCCAGCCCTTCAGCAAGAACTACTCACTGCTATCACAGAAGCACCATCTGCAACTACAAAGCTCAGATTGCCTTTCTCGAGTCCCACAGTCCCTTATGGGCTATTCTCTAGTACAAATTCCCACTCTAATGAGCTGGGAAGAAATTCTAGGAGATCCTTACTCCACACAGCAGTTAAGACACCATCCTTTAAACTGCCCAAAGAAAATAATGCCAACTCTAGCTCTGTCTAAAAAAAGCTAGTGTGGCTTAACCAATAAAGAACTGGATTCTCTTCAGATTCAGAAGAGATAAGGTCTTGATGTCCTCTTGTGCCTTTCCTCTCTGGTTTCAAACCACATCACCCATTTGAACAGCCTGGTACTCATGCGTGGGGAAACAGCTCTCTTGCAATGGTTATCATTTGAATAAATATTTTAGTGTTCCCATGGTCGTGTGGTAGTGACAGTGGCACAACAACCTCACAGTGTTGGCCTCTGAGGTAAGCAGTTTTTCACAGTATCAAAGCTGTTTGCATAGAAACTTCAATTGCTTCACATCAGCACAAAATCTTCGAATAAACAGGAATTTGCTCACCTCAAGGTGCTGGAATCTGGTCTAGGATCTGTAAATGTTTTCTGTCATACTGTTTTACTTTTGACTATAGCAAAGGGATAAAGCCTTTAAACACATGCATTTTCTCCCTTTTTGTAGAGGTATCTATTCCTCCAAATAATGCAAAGAGATTCCAATTTTTTGAGCTTCCATCAGCAAACAGTTCTCTGACAAATCTGTCCATCAAACCTACTCACTCACTTTATTTTTCCAAGGGAAAAAGAGACAAACAAATAAGAAAATGAAAAATGTTAAAATACTTAAATATTATTACATTTATAGTCAAAAATATGTAAATCAACTGCACTGAATTTTCTATTAGCTTTTAAATATTCACCTCAATATACATTTGTTCTTTAGGGCACACAAGAGATAAATAATTGAGTTAACATTGCTAGATAAATCAAATCTTTTTCCTGAGCTGCAGATACCCCAGATTATAACCTTGAAGTTGCTATGCAATAACCACAAATGGAAACTAAACAGATCAAAGTGAGCAAGCAGGAGCCCACACTCGAGTACCCAGAGGCCTGATTTACTGAGACATATCGTAGCAGCCCCATCATTTCAGATCACTGAGTCAAGACTGAATGGCTCTGAAATGTAAAACCCAGCTTGGCCACAGGGTGCAGGAGAAGCTTGGGATTTGGGCTTGTGCTGTGAACATGACAGTGCAAGATTTAAAACAAGCAAAACACCCTCAAAACCAAGCCCCACACCAATTTGGGGTAGCTGTGGCTATGAATGTTAGAATAGATTGTGGTGACTCTTTCAGCCACACACAGTGAGATACCAAATTCCATGCTGGTTTTGGGATCTTCTCTGCACTGAGTACAAGAGTGGAGTTCATATTGCAGAGCAGTACTTATCTCCTAACAATAAACCAACCTCTCTTATGTGGGAGATGAACTACAACAGTCCAAACTACTTGCATGAAATCCCCACTAGTGCTCATGCAGGTGGGAGTGGACAGAAGGCATTAACAGCTTCAGTTAAACCCTGTTGCAAAACCAGTTTTTTGTGAGCTGCAGACTTTGGCAGCACCAGGACAACAGGCAAAGTCAGATAAATAGTAAAGAAAACGAGTTTCTGGCTAGAAACATCAACTGCTAGCCACTTGTGTATATGTGGCCATATGTTTTCCATGCTCTTCCTTACAGGCCAGGCAAACTCCTCACAAGAGGAGGATGGGTAAAAATAAGGGCAAGAAGAATCAGCTACACAGAGCTCTTCTGCAACGTTGGGGAGAACTTTATTTTATCACAATGCCTGTTGGCTTTCTGCCTTTGTGTGTTGTGTTGGTGACAGAACTGATAAGATATGCTGCAGGGTGGCTCAGCACCAGCATCTATTTGCAAGCTTCTCTGGTAAGTTATCCAAGAAAACAACAACAGGGAAATGGCAATGGGGGAACTAAGTCCAATCCCAGGATGGGCACTGTGTTCCAGCTGTGAGGAAGCTGGAATGTGACTATCTCAGATTTGAGCATTTATGTTTCAGTGCACATGCACTTTGATCAAAAGCAAAAACTCTTACCTGTAGTAAAAACTACTAAGGCAGCCAGCTAGAGATACACAAAATGCATCCAAAAGAATTATGGGATAAATTAACCACAAGTGGGAGAGAGCAATGTACTACCCCAACTGTCCTTCAGGTTTATAAAATCTCATCCATCTTTCATTTAGGTTGTTGGCACTGCATGAGGAGTGTTAACAGTTGGTTGTTGAGAGCACATGGAGCTGAAGTGTTTTCATTAGTGCTACAGCATTGACAGGGACACAACTGCAACTACCCTGGGTTGCCTTGGTGGAAGTTTTTGACTCTGAACTTTGAGCTTCTCACCTGGAAGACTGAGGGCTGACAGTCTCCACTGCAAGGTAGAAAGTGCTGGGCCTGTTCTGTTCACTCTTGCCCACTACTGGCAAATTTTATGAGCATCAACCCAAAGCTGCAGCAGGACTGATAATAATTTTTTTCTGTTTTTCTCAGCAAAGTAATGGAGTGAATCATTAAGGGGAGGGAACACCATCTCCCAAAGTTTAACACAGCAGAAATGTATGATGCAGCTGGGGGACTCTGAAACTACTTCCAGATATTCAGAACCTACAGAGTTCTTCAGACAACCACTGTACCTGTATGTTCTAAACCCACCCAGCCCTGAGCATGCACCTTCCCATGGCACAGCACATGTAGTGTCTGTGGGCAGAGCATAAAAGCCAGTGGAAAACAATCAAGGATTGTCTTCCAGGCACTCCAGCAACTTCTGAAGTCCTTATAAATTCATTTGGCAAAGGAGTGTCGTCAACAGTTCATGCATGCAGGGAGACATATTTCAAAGAAGCACTGAAAAGACCAGAAAAAGGCAGGTTTCCCTGTGGGGCTGGTATTTAGGAGGGCTTGGCACCATGCCACCTGCTGCTCTGATGGTGAGCCCCTGACACCAGCACCTGTCCTGGAAAAGACAAGACCTTTTAAAGGACAAGTTGCTACACATTTAAAGTAGCAGAAAGCACATTATGGGGTAAGGGTTCTCCAAGAAGGAAACTACAGGGAAACAAACAAAGGTGCATGGAAATCAGTGCTTTGGTGCCCATCCAAAGGCCAAGGCCAGTGACTGGCCACAACAGCCCTTGTTCTAACAAGCAGGTGCACAGCAGCTGTGTGCAGACAAGAATGCACAGCTTCAATTTTCCCTGCATAAAAAAAGGGATACACCTTCATTCAAACCCACAATAGCCTTTCAGCCCCTGTAAAATATGCTATTTTAATTACAAGTAGTAGTTTAAATAAATAATAATAAAAAGGGTAGTCACTGTGGCTTCTGAAGAGACCTCATGTACATAGAACAGGTTACAGAAAGGACTCAAACCTTGCTGGGTTATCTTCTAGAACTACAACTAGCCTAGGACTTGTAGTCAGTACTTTGATATATTTTCCAGGTCTGGGCTGCTCTTGCTCTTCTCATCGATGCAACCAGCTTGTTTGAGTACAGGGAACAGTGCAGAACACAATCCTGCAGCAGTTGGGACTACAGAACACCCCTCAAAAATCAAGCAAGAGTTTAGTACAGAGTGGTGGCAGCTGTGAACTGTTCAAGGACAGGAACCAAGTCCACAGCAAAATGCATTCTCCAACAGAGACAGGAGAGAAGCTGTGCTGGCAAGAACCCTAATACCAGAAACCCATCTTAATAATCTTTCCTCATTCTGGCAACAGTCAGGATCACTCACAGTGCACCTCCTAAAAGGGGGGGAGTTCCTGCAGTCTAAACAAAATGCAAGAAGGTGCTGGCCTGCTTGCTCAGCACACCTCCCTAAAGCCAGGCAGTGAACTTAAGGACGAGGTACCATAAGGAAACATGCTAATTGCATTCACTTTAATTTGCATGTGCACTTTTTTCTCTTTCAAACAACTGCTCCGAGTCCTTGTCTGCTGGGCAGAGATAACACATTGCTCTGTAGTTTCAGTTTCCAAGCTGGCTGCATGACACATGTCCATGAAGGTGTTGGACTTTGTTTGACACTCATAGAAGGTGCTCAGAATCAGACTGCAGGAATTGCTGGAGTCTCTGAGCCTCTCTCTCACCAAAATGCAAAGGAAAACAGACACGGTGCAAGTCAAGGGAAGAAGGTGAAGAAAAGCACTTAAAAGGTGCACAAGAGTTAAAATTTCATTTTCTTTATGCCTTCCTCCCCTCTATACAGTAGCAAAGAGGAGACAGAGGAAGAGAAATAGCAGGGCTCAATGGAAGGCAGAAGGTTCCTGATGGGCTCACCGATGGCTCAGTGCTGCTAGGTGGATGATGACTTGTTGCTTCACTGCTGCTTGGTTTTAAGGGATAATCTCTGTATCATCTTGTAAAGAAGACCAAAGTGCTGGAAAAAGAAGGAAAAGAAGTAACCATGGCTGTTCTAAACAGGCAGAAAACTCAGTAGAAGGCTTAAAAAAATCAGTGTGCAAATGCAGTACCTTGTCTGAATCATCCACACTCTCACCCTGAAGATGGAATGGGATTTGATGAATTAGGAGGAATTATGAGAATGAAGCCAGTTACTTCAAGTTGTACAGAAAGTGATGGCTTACAGAAGTGTTTGTGCAGGTCTGTGAGTTATGCATGTCCTTGACTACAAGAAAAAGCTCTAAAAAACCCAGTTTTTCACTAGAATGGCAAGAGACTGCCTTCAGCACAGCCAGCTGAAATACTCAAGGACATACATCAGAACAGCCAGCCATTCTGGATAACTGCTTTTAGAGTGGGATGGCAGTATTGTTCCAGCCTTAGTGCTGGGGCTGTGTGGACACCAGTTACTGTAGCTAACATGATTTATAAGGAAAATAATCTTGTCTCCTGCTTCTCTTCACTTACCTGCACTGCAACATAGGCAACGCCCAGGTAGGCTGCAATACAGACAGCCAGAAGCAGGTCAAAGATTGCTGGCTTGACCCTGGCATAAGGAAAGAACACATGAAATTGCTACAGCAGTTGCTGCCAAGGAGTGAGACAACAGCCCAGCACACCCAGGGAAATTCCATACCTGTATGCATTCATCACCTGTTTCAGCTGGTCATAGAAAACAAACTCGGGATCCCTGTGAAAAAAGAAGTTGTTTTTCAGATTCCATTGCACTCCTTGAAACTGCAGAGAGGACAGCCCAGACTTGTCCTCAAAGACTCCACCCAACCAGAGAAAGGGAAGCATGACCACTTCACATACTGATTTTAGTCATCAGGTCTTTCTTTTCCCAAAATCAGAAGCCTAAGGGCACAATTCAGAGCACATGCTGTTCAGCTGTCTCCAAGAGGCATGGGAGAGATTCCTCCCTGTGTTCATTAAAACCTCTTCAGCCCAAGCAGGTAAGACAGGATGAAAGCTGCCCTTTTGCAATTAACCAAAGCTGTCTCGGGGACCTTAGTCTTTTCCTGTACTCAGAGTGGGAACAGTGGAACTACAACAGTGAAACAACAAGCTCTTCAGGCAGAGGGAGCTGCTGAGTCTTGTTACTGTGCTGGGAGGAATGGTAGAGAGCTTTCTCTGGGAGAAGAGGGAGCATGAACCAAAACTGACAGAAGAGCAGGAAAGAGCAATTCCTTCCAGCTACATGCCAAGAAACCAGAAAAGCTGCAGCTCAGAGACAAAATTCTTTAGAAGGGGAAGCCAGTTTGCCTGCCCTGGCTGGTTCTTTCATCCCTTTTCTTACCGTTTGTCTGCCTTTACATGATGCTGCTTGACATCCTTCAGGTAGCGTCCCATATAATATTCTAAGGTGTTGAGGAAGGTGCTGTCTTTATCAATCAGCTGGGCAGCCCTGGGCTGACTGCTCAGCCAGTCCATCACTGACTCCAGCTGCTCCTGCTGGATCTGCTGCAGAACAATACCACCAAATAAAGGGAGTCAGCCACACACATGCTGAGACCAGACTTCTCTCCCAGACTCTAGAGTCTTTCTTCCCACAGGTTATAAAATCACACTGCGCTCACCATCTGATCTGTGAAGATCTGCATATCTGCAGGTGCTCCCTGCAAGGGAAAACAAAAAATATCAACCCAGGTGAGAGCAAGCTTGGTTGGGCAGGACAAGTCTGGCCAGCACTGCACAGTGGGCAGCTCTTACCTTGTCTGTTAAATTGTAGATGACCCTTGTCAAAGCTTCAGCAATGATCCTAGTGTTCCTGATCAGTGCTTTAGTGTCTATTCGTGCCCTAAAAAAATAAAGAGGGCATTATGGACTCACCAATGGCATCACCTTCCTCCAGAAACAACCCTTTTTCACTGCATCAAGCATGAGCCTGAATCCAGAGCCCGGCTCCTTGTGTTTCTGCCACCTGTGCCCTGACCATCAGAACAACACAGGCAGTGGTGAGGCCAGTTTGGGTTTAAGGGCTGGATTTAAACCCCAGCCCTCCCTGGCCAGGGCCTCCCACCTCCTGTCCATGATGCTGTTGCGCAGGCTGTCCCGGTGGCTCTCCAGGTGGGAGAGGGTGAAAGCCGGCAGGCGTCGGATGGCAAACCGCTCGTGCTCCCACGCCAGCATGTCCTCAGCCAAGTTGATCTTCTTGTGCACCATGGAAAACTTCACCTCTGGGAACTGGCTGGCCACAACCTGAGGGAAAGGACAAGCCATACAGGGGTGTGATGCTGCCCACTGCACTGTCCCATCAGGCACTGCCCTCTCTTGTCTAGACCCATTTTTTTTTGTGTGTTCCAGAAGGCAAATACACTTCCACCTGTAAGGTGCAGTTAGTGCCAGTATAAAGCTGGTTTCAGTGTTTTAATGTCACTGTAGGGTAGCATTTGCAAGCCATGAGGAAGTGCAGTGGAAAATGCAGATCTACCCTGCTTCATTTGGGACTGTGGCACAAGGATTTGTCTGCACTTCAAATCAAAGGACCATAAACGAGATGTGAAATATTTAATGCCACACTGTTTCTTTACATCTGCCTTCCTCTCTTGGAGAACTGAGCTCCCCATTTTAAGCCCCAAGTTCCTAAAATGCTTTTCATTACCGTCTCCAGTTCCCTCAGAAATGCATGCTGCAAGGTGCCCTCCTTGGGAGGCTTTGAGACATGGAGATGAAGGCTATTGCCTCTGCCCAGAGTATCAAGGCAGAGAACAAACGCTACGTTGTCCTGCAGCAGGCTGGAATCTGGAATAGAAGAAGCCAAACCTTTACTGCTATGTCTTGTGCTGGGATTTCTACCCCAAAAAAGCAAGGCTCACACAAGGAGATTCTCACAGGAGGACTGACAATCAATAACAGACTTTTAACAGAACCATATTAATACAGAACTTGCCACAGAACATGCTGGAATGTCACCCCCTTACTCACCAGTGTGGTCCAAATTGTCTTCCAGCCACCGCTTAGTTCCTTGATAATTAAACTTGCCACCTCCAGATGCAAAGAACAGCAAGTTATACCTGCCCATCAAAGAAGGCAGAAGAGTGTTAGCATGCTGCACTCCAAGAACTCCTTTACTCAGCCTTGGAGGTGTGGTGAAATCACAACTGCTAGCACCTGACATCCAGGGCAAACTGTCCATTAACAAACACTTCCTACACACCACATACTCAGGTAATGGCAAGACAGATTAAAAGGGGGGGAGTTCCCAGTGCCTGAGGATGGAATCTACTTCCCACATCATTCCCTCCACTTTTCCCCAAGCTTGGGCATAGTTACAGCAAAGAGAACACAGGAAGCAGCTTGCCTAGCTGTACTCAGAGGGAATCAAAACAGAGCCAAGTGAAGGACTGTGTGTAATACCCTGCAGGTCTGGAGCAAAAGCCCATCTTATCTGGTCTCAGCTAGACACTTTTCAGCACAAGCAGGGCAGTTCCTTACCCAGCATGGGTTCGTCTGTAGGTGTAGAGCCGGGAGAACAGCCTGGCTAGTTCCAGTAGCACCGAGATACCACTGCCATTGGAGTCAGCACCGTGTGACAGCCACTGCAGGATGAAGTGGGACAGAGACAAGGTGACAAAGTTACACTGATTCTCATATACCAGAACAGCTTCAACACAGCACACCACCATGGTACACTTGTAACTGCTCCTCATCCTTAAGGCCAAGAAAAGACACGTGGGCAGAGGCCATGTGGGGAAAAAAGGCAGGAACAAAGAGCTGCAGGAAGAAAGAATACTCACTGGAGCCACTCCAAAAGAATCATAGTGGGCAACTATCACAACAGTGGGCAGGTCTTCTCCACCCAGCCCTGTCAGCCTTCCCTGCAGAGGAAAGAGAGCAGTGTCACTCCACTTCACCTCCTGTGTGCTTGTACAAAGACAGCCTTACTCCTACACACCTACTGAGTCTGCCATGGCCTCAGTTTTGAGGCCTCCAAATACCTACCTGGCTGAGACTGCCCTGACTTGCCCTATCAGTCCAAATGTCTGAGGAATTCCCAATAAAAGAAGTCATCCCACCAATGTTGCCCGTTTGAATCCATACACAACTCACCTCCACGCTGGGTATAAGCCAGTCATTGATAGCCTTGCTTTGGGCCCCGCTGGTCACCATCTGGAAGCCATTGGCAGTTGCTGTGTGCAGCAGAACTAGGACAACAAAAAAAAACCCCAAAACACAGCATTCACCTGGGGAAGTTTCATGCCTTATTTCCCTTGCTAACTGCACTTTGGAGAGACCAACTTTAAACCATTTAAACCCTCTCACTTGTCACTTGTGCTTATGCAATGACACAGAGTCTTGGTGACCATGCATTTTCATTCTGTCCTAAAACAAAAACTTTTCTCCAGCAGTCCTACAGTTAATCATAAGCAGCAGGTCAATAAGACAGTCAGGTCATTTACATGAAGATACATGGAAGCACCAAACCAAGTTGTGGACAGACAAATGCTTCAGCTTCTACTAACACACCATTATCACTTAACATCTTTAATGCTGCTTTTAACCTAGTTTTGATTCGTATCTTACTTGCAACAGTGTGAAGCTGAGAACTTAATGCAACTTTATTTCCACATAGGGTCAAGTAATACTCTCCTATATGGGATTTTTCTTCCACTGACTCTCAAAGCACTTTGACAAAGACAGAATAAACATGAACACAACAGAACACTGGTTTGTGGTGTGTATGACACAGCAGAGTGCTCCCAGGCCTGCCTTCCTCAACTCTTTCCCCCACTTGTTAGAACTCACCTTCTGCAGCTGAGGCTGAACCCTGAGATGCAGAAGCAGCCCGTGTTTGTTCATAGATAGACAGCAGCTCTTCATCTTCAACTGCAAAGTAGACTGGCACAATGGTTTCCATAGCGAGCATTTCTGGCTCTATCTCCATGAATTGCTGAGGATTTAAGGGAGACACAAACTTAGCATCTGCTAAACATGGAAGAGGGCAGGAAAACATGAACCAAAGCAGGGAGGTAAGTTTTATAACCAGAATATGACTTGCTGTGCATTACAACAGGAGCTTCTGGTCCTGCAGGAACCCAAGCCTCTCCCGAATAAAACCTCCCACGGGGAGAGAAAGAAAACTTTAATTTTTACCCTTACAACATCCTGTGGGACAGAAGAGATAGATCGTGGCAAGATGATCACCACAGCCCCAGCTGACTGGCGGAGAGCCTTCTGGTACTGCTCATAGGAGAAATCCACGAGCCGCATCATGACGCAGCGGCGGCTCAGGACATCCGCTTCCACCGTGCGTGCTTCTGTGTTGAGCACGGCGCTCCTGGTGCCTGGCAGCAGAGGACAGCAACACAGGTCTGGTCACTCATTTCATCACATCCCCTGTGCTCGAGCCCAGCTCCTTCTCAGAGCAGTCCTGCTGACAGTTTGATGAACTTCAGAGCAGCCAGGGCCTGCAGAAGGCTAAGTTCGCCTCGCCCGAGAAGGAGCAGAGCTGTGGGTTTTCCTTCCATCCATCACAGCGACACCTCTGGGGCCACATCCTGCCAGACTCCCGTTATTCCAGCATTACACAGCCTCACCCACCTCCCAGTCTTCCTCCTCAACCTGCACCTGACACCTGCAGCCAGAGCCCAGCCTCCCCAGAGCCTCCCACACCCCCAGCTGAAGGATCAGCCCTGCATGCAGAGCCACTCGGTGGAAGGACACCAGGACACCCCGTGCCACCCAAAGGGCTGCCCTGGCTCCCCCACCAGGATGGGTCTGCAGCTGGGGAGGTGACAAATGAGCAGGCTGCTCCTTACTGCTCGCCCCCTCTCCTACTCTCAGTTTCAGCATATCAAATCCCCCACAGGGAAGTGCAGTTCTTTGGGAGAACAGCAGTCTGTAGGCTTGCCAGCAGCTCCTGCATTCTCCAAGGGAGGACCAAGAGGACATCTTGCACAGAGAGGTTCAAATCCACCTCACAGTTCGTAATGCTCCAAATTGAGTTTCTTCTTCTGTAACTGTGGCAGCAACATTGAGGACCTCATCAATCTGGGGCCCCACAGAGCCAGGGATGGAGCAAGGTGCTCCAGAAGGCACCTCAGCCTCTGCCAAAGAGGAGCCCTGCTAAGCATTAGATTTAAGCCTGGCCTAGCTTAACTTTAGTTTGGCCTCATCAAAGCTCACAGAATCACCTAAACAAGAAAAATCTGTACTTTCACTGCACAGATCAGCGAGGGCCAGACACCCATAAAGAGAGTTACAGCATAATGCAAATTCTCCTCATGGAGACCTGACACTGCATATAACAAATACTAACAGCACCCCTGCTCCAGTCAGGACAAAAAACAATTCAAAAGGTGGATAATCCCTCTCCCATTTCCAAAAGAACGATGTGTAAACATAGCAATGTGTGGACTCAAAGTTCTGCTCCTCTGACACCTAAGCAGGGCACACACAAGAGGATTTTCGGACAGCACAGCAAGACAAGTTGATTTTCTGTATTTTTTCTGCACAGAGCTGGTTAATTATCACTCATTTACAAACTAAAGAACTCTATTCTGTCAGTATTAGAGGAAGCCCAAGTTTGTTCTTAAATTGCTCTGTGACTGATGCAGGGGGAAGAGGTTTTTTCCAGCATGAAGAGGCTGAACAGCAACCTGAATTTGTTCTTTTTGGCTGGAATGACAAATGGCTTTTACCCTGAAGGACATCTCAGAACACACTTGGAAGAGGAACATCAGCTACCTAAAGTGGGTAGGAAGGAACGAAGGAAACAGTCCACAAAGCTAAAAGGCTCCAGAAAAAGAAACAGCATAAAAAGTTAATTGGAAGCTTCTTAAAAACACTGGTCACATAAGTCTGAAACTCAGGAAGACTCATGGACAGAGCACACGGCCTGTCCTGGAATAAAATATCTGCAGATGCCTCAGGAACAACCCTTGATTCTGGGTCCGTGAGTGCAGGGGGTGTGGAGGCTGAGGGTTACAGCACTTCACACAGCAGGGCGTGATTTCTGACTCGGAAAGGTGTTGCACAATCAGCAGAACGGAGGAAGCAGAAGTCCTTTGGAACACAATGGAAGGACAGACCTTGAAATGGAGCCACTGGGGCAACAGACACTGCTGAGAATGAAGAAGAGACCGAAGAGCAAAGAAGAGCCAGCCTGTCAACAGAGGAGTCAAAGGCAAGAGGACAAAACCAGGCTCATCCCAAGAACACAGGAGGGATGTAACTGGGCCTGCAAACCCAGGACAGACAGGAGCCCGCAGGGTCCTTGGTTTCCTCCAGGTCACCACGACAGAGCTCTCGGCACCCTCCTGGCAGTGCTGGAGACAGGGCAGTGGAACTCAGCCAGCTGGGCCCTCCTGCCAGCCTGGGCCCGACCCTGGGCCCGACCCTGGGCCCGACCCTGGGCCCAGCTGCCGCCCCTCAGAGTCCTCCAGAGCCTTCAGAGTCCCCTCCAGAGCCCCTCAGAGCCCTTAGAGTCCCCCAGAGACCCTCAGAATCCTTCAGAGTCCCCCAGAGACCCTCACAGTCCTTCAGAGCCTTCAGAGGCCTTAGAGCTCTCCAGAGCCCCCCAGAATCCTCCAGAGCCCCCTCAGAGCCCTTAGAGCCTCCCAGAGCCCCTCAGAATCCTCCAGAGCCCCCTCAGAGCCTCCCAGAGCCTCCCCGAGTCCCTCAGAGTCCTACACAGCCCCGAGTCCCCTCAGAGCCCCCCGACCGCTCCCGCGGCCTCCCCCGGGCCGGGCCGCCCTCCACGGGCCTCCCGCAGCCCCTCGGCCCACCCAAGGCCCCACCATCCCTAGAGAAGCCGCTGCCCGGCGCTCCCACCCCCGGCAGGGGCCCGGCCCCGGCGCGGCCGCCTCACCGTAGGGCTGCCCGCCCAGCTCGTACTGCTGCATGCGGTACACCGTGAACTCGTGTGCGGCCTCCGCGGCGGGCGGCGGGCCCAGCAGCAGCAGCACGGCGGGCACGAAGAGCAGGACGCTGAGCGGGAGGCACGAGGCCTTGAGCACCGACTCCAGCACCTCGCCCGCCTCCTCCAGCATCGCCGCGGCCCCGGCCCCGCGGCCTGCTCGGCACGCACGGCACGGCACGGCACGCACGGCGGCCGCGGGGGGCCATGGGAGGTGTAGTCCTGCAAGGGATCATGGGAGATGTAGTCCCAAAGAGGGTCATGGGAGGTGTGGTCCCGCAGAGGGTCATGGGAAATGTAGTCCCACAGAGGGGCATGGGAGGCGTGATCCCGCAAGGGGTCATGGGAGGTGTGGGGGCCCAAAGAGGGTCATGGGAAATGTAGTCCCACCGGGGGGGGGCATGGGAGGTGTGGTCCCGCAAGGGGTCTTGGGAGATGTAGTCCCAAAGAGGGTCATGGGAGGTGTAGTCCCGCAGAGGGCACGGCCCTGCGCCGCAGGGGCCGCCACGGCACACATGGAGAGGGGTGGGGTGGGTTCAATGGGATGGGATA
>JAWWEE010000075.1:2489931-2521530 GCA_035221455.1 Xenops minutus | reverse complement strand
GATAGGATAGGATAGGATAGGATAAGATAAGATAAGATAAGGGTGGGATGGGATGGGATGGGATAGGATAGGATAGGATAGGATAGGATAGGATAGCATAGCATAGCATAGCATAGCATAGCATAGCATAGCATAGCATAGGATAGCATAGGATGGGATAAGGGTGGGGTGGGATGGGACAGGATAAGGGTGGGATGGGGTGGGATGGGATGGGATGGGATGGGATAAGGGTGGGATAAGGGTGGGATGGGATGGGAGTGGGATAAGGGTGGGATGGGATGGGATGGTGTGGGTTAGGGTGGGAGGGGATGGGCTAAGGATGGGATGGGGCAGGGCAGGGGCTGTCCCTGTGAGTGGGGTGATCCCTCTGTCCCAGGAACAGGGGGGTGATCCAGCTGTCCCAGACCTACAGGGAACGTGTACCGGGTGGTACCCACCTTCCAGAATACGGGACAGACACCGAGTACCTGACCTGCAGGAAGGAATAAAAGGACAGCAAAATTGGCCTGAGGCTTTCAGATCACCTTGATTTATTGCCCGACAAAGGGGCTGGCAGCTCAGCTCCTGCAGAGGGGCTGGGCCAGCAGGTCTTGCAGCAGTCCCCAGTGCCTCGTGGCTTTGGTTTTCTCGTGCTGTGAGGGGCTGTGTTTGGGTTATGCCCCTGTTATTCCCTGCATTAGGGGATGGAGGAGCAGGGATCTGAGGCTGGCAGTGTCTTCAGGTCCCACCTTGTCACCCCCAGGGTGGCCCCGGGCTCCCCAGGCACTGTGGCAGTGCCCAGGCTGTCCCTGCAGCTGCAGCCCCGTGCCCAGGGGCAGGGCAGGGCTCTCACCTCTTGCTGCCAGGCTGCAGGCACTGCCACAGCGCTCACCTGGGGAATAGAGCCCAGCCTGCTGCTGCAGCCCTCTGCCATCCTCTGCCTGCTCTGTGCTGCTCTGCAGGTGGGCACTTGGCTCCTGGGCGAGGGACCTCAGAACTGCCCCACAGCTGCACACAGCTGCACTTGTGAACCCGGTTGTTCTTGACTCCCTGGCAAGACACCAAGCCTGCATTCTTTCCCAGCAGCTGTGCCCACCACAGCAGCTCCAGGAAGCTGTGAACAGCAGGAAAATACTCAAAGTTTGGCCTCCTACCCTGCATGATGTGCAGTTGGCAGCGCTGCCAGCCCAGCCTGACCTCGAGGGGTGGGGGGGCCGTCTGGTTGGGGATGCCCACCCTATTTGTCACTGTGCCCTGGGGTAAAACACCCTCACGTGGGCAGCTACAGCTCTGCCTGCACACACAGAGCACACACACTTTTAACCCGGGCACTGCAGCTGTCTCAGCAGAGAACCAACCCTAAAACGTGCCCGTACCTTCCACCCCCAGCCTGGGAGCAATGCCTGTCCCACACTGACACAGCACCCCAGCCAGCCCCATGGCACTGGGAAGCCTGGCCATAGTTAACAACTGGGATGGGGCTGTCCCTGCTCAGCCTACAGCTCTGCCAGGCCAGGACCAGCAGGATTTGGGGCTGCCTGGCCCCCCTTGCTCCCCCCGTGGCCTCTCAGAGGCTGGGGAGGTTGCTCATCATGCTGGAGTTGCTGGAGAGGGGCGCCCTGCGCGGGGCATTGAGCACCACGGGGCTGCGGAAGCTCTCCCGGCAGCGCAGGGAGCTCTCCGTGGACGAGCCAGAGTTGATGTCCGTGATGCCCAGGCAGTGCCCAGGCTGGCAGAGCCCAGCCCGGAGGCAGCAGCAGCACAGCAGGCTGCCCAGGGCACGGCGCACCTCCACGCTGCGCAGGGAATAGATGACGGGGTTGACCCCCGAGTTGAGCAGCGCCAGCGCCAAGGTCCAGTCCAGGCTGTGCAGGTGCCTGCAGCTCTTGGGCTCGCAGAACACGTCAAAGAGCAGCAGCACGAAGAGGGGGCTCCAGCAGACGATGAAGGCGCCCAGGATCATCAGCACCGTCTTGAGCAGGCGCAGGGACCGCTTGCGGCCGTGCCGGGAGCTGGTTTGCCTGGAACTGGCCTGGACCAGCTGGAAGATGGAGATGTAGAGGCCAACGATGCCCAGGAGGATGATGCTGAACATGACGACGGAGAAGAGGATGTAGCTCTTGGAGTAGAGCGGCAGGAGCGCGGAGCAGGCGCTGAAGTCGCAGAGGCAGTTCCAGCCCAGCAGTGGGAGCAGCCCCAGGACGAAGGCCAGCAGCCAGCAGGAGACGATGAGGCTGCGTAAGCGCAGGGTCTTGCTGGCTTCATTCTCAGCAATCGGCCTCACCATGGCACTGTAGCGCTCGATGGCCGTCACCAGCAGGCTGAAGGTGGAGGCGGCCAGCGCGATGAAGAGGATGCCTTCCCGCAGGAACCAGAGCTGGGGGGAGAGCTGGAAGGTCTTCTTGCCCGAGAGGCAGAGGTTGGAGAGGTAGGCAATGCCGGCGAGCAGGTCACTGAGGGTGATGCTGGCGATGCAGGAGTAGACCCAGCGACGGGCTCGCAGGCACCGCAGCACGGCCAGCAGCACCAGCAGGTTCTCCAGGATGATGATGCCGCTGATGATGATGAAGGCTGTGCGGACCAGACCCAAGCCCTCGTCCCCGGGCTGCCGGTGGGTCAGCTTGCCCGTGAAGTTGTAGTGCTGCAGGATGATGTTGACGTTCCTCATGGCAGCCAGCTGCAGGCAGGAGCCTTTCCCACCGAGTCCGAGCTCGGGGTACGGAGCAGAGTCCAGTGGAAGGAAAAGGGAGTGATTCACCAGCCAGCTCAGCACTGGACCATCCATCTTCTGAGGCTGGGTCGGCAGCCAAGGGATGCACGATGGAGGAAGGGATGGGGTAGGGTTTGGGGCAGAGCAGATCCTCTGGTCAAGGGCTGGAGCAGCTCTGAAACCCTGCCACACAGGACTGGCTGGGAACCCAGCAGCCCTGCTCCGTGTGGAGATGAGACTTAGAGCCCTGTCTGTCAGCCCTGTGGCACTGAAAGAGCAAGGGGAGAAAAGGGTGAGGTGTTTTGTAAGTCCACCCATGAGCATGGGCTTCCTGTTGTTTAATAAAGTTTCCTGTTGTGACTGAGAGCATGCTGTTTCTAGCAGCTGTCACCAATTCTTGGGAAGGGTCTGGCCACCCTCAGCTTTGCTGTGGTTGGGATGGTGGGACATGAATGAAATAATGTGTCAGGCCCCTCTTTGGGTCAGAGCAGGCTGGGTCAGCTGGGGTTTCACCTCCCACCTCGATGGGTAAAGCCTGTGGGGCTGAACAGAACCAAGTGCTAGTAGGAGCCACCACAGCAGAGAGCTTGAGACATTAAATGCTTTGCCTGTTGTGGTACTGAACTCACCCCTGAGCCTGGCAGAGGGCAAATGCCTCTTCATTCAGCTGCCCTGCTCAGACACATCCTTCTGCAGGAGGAAGCTCCATGCTGTCACCCCTCTGGGCTTCTCTGCAGACCCAGCTCCTGCCACTCTCTCAGAGCACATCCTGCCCTGTCTGTGCAGCAAATCCAGGCACCCATGTGGCTGAAGCTGGGGCTCAGCTCCCCCCAGTCCAAAGGGAACCAGCTGGCCAAAGCTAAGCAGGTGCCCTGACACTGCATCCCCTACCTTCAATTCCCCAAGCACCTGCTAGAGACAGGTCAGGATCTTCCCATTGCCTGGGCCACAGGCAGGGAAGGAGGAAAAAAAGTGCTGCCTCTTGTCACTGCAGAAGGCACAGGGTGCTGCACTGAGATCAGAACCAAGGAATCCGAACGTGACTGTAATGCTAATTTCTGCCATTGACCTATTCCCTACGCCCGGAAAACTCCACTGGAGAGAGCCTTGTTCCCACTTGTGGCTGGGAATTTGCCTTCTGACTCACCTGTCATGACTGGGCTGAGGCTCTTGCTGTCAGGGAGGTTCAGCAGCTGGCAGTGCTCTCCAGCTGCTTCTCTGAGGACCCAGCACGGAGCAGGTAGTGGGGAGAGCTCCTTGTGCAAAATAAATGAGATTTCTACCTACCAAAGCCAGAAAAAGGGAAGTTACAACATCAACCACATTCTATGCAGGATGGACCCCACCCGAATCATCTGCGAAGAGGCACAGATAAAAGAGAGACAGAGGACCTTTAAACTCGGGGTCACAGCAGAAGCTGCTCCCTGCTTTCACCTGTGTTCTCACTCCAGACTGGCACAAAGTGATGAAGAGGTCCCCAGAGCAGCCAAGAGCAGTGATTTCTTCCCCCAGCATGGCGAGCAGGAACTTGTCCAGGGAGTCTGTCCACTGCTGGATGAGTGGAGAGAGAGATTCCAGCCTGGATGGCAGCACAGACAAGGGGAAAATGCAAAGGGGGCTCTTCTTGCAGGAGGTCATGTTCAAGCAAGTGTGGTTCTCATTAAAAGCTGGGGGCTCCATCCCTCCACCTTCCCCCTTTCAGCTGTGGGTTTGGCCTTTTATCAGCAGCATGGAAAGAAAGTCACGCTGATAAAGTCAGCAAAGATGACCCCAAGATTGGAGGAGGGGAAACTGGCAGGGAGGCTGTGCTGGGAGTGCTGCTCAGCTCCAGGCAGTGCAGGGCTGCACAGAGAGCTCACCCCAAAATGGTCAGGGCTGACACTTCCCAGGGAGTGCTGGACTCCAAAGGGTCACTGTGGTCCTTGCACGTCACCCCTGCTTTGCTCTTGCTTCAGGATGAACCTCCAGCTAACGTGTCTGCTCAGGGCAGAACTGGTGGAGAGTCCCTGAAAGATCAGAGGATGGAGAAATTTGCCTTGTCCAGGGCCCCAAGGAGCTCCTCAAAGAGCTGGCAGCATGTGGGGGTCTCAGAATAGAGATTCCTGACAGGAGGGAGATCTTTGCAGAGGAAATCTATGGAGAGCATGGGATTGGTGGGAGGCAAACCCTTTTAATGGCCAGAGGGCTCGAGGCAGATGAGCACCTAGGACAGCTCGACACACTCACCCAAGGGGTGCCAGATCCTCTGGACCTGCAAAATATTGGAGGCTCTTCCTAATGCTCCCTCTACAAGCACATCAGCTACTGCCTAAAACAAAGGACTGATGATTTTGTCAGGAGCTGCTCCAGTGAGACAAAACCTTGTTCCTTGCTCTGTCCTGGCATCTGGTTTGTTAGGCCATTCCATGGCAGAATGGACTGGGTACCTGTGAGGCACATTGAATGCAGAGAAGGGGACCAGCTCTGGGGAGCTGCCTGAGCTGTGTCCCAGCTGTGCCCCAGCTGTGCCCCAGCTGTGCCCCAGCTGTGTCCCAGATGTGGCCCAGCTGTGCCCCAGATGTGCCCCAGATGTGTCCCAGCTGTGTCCCAGCTGTGCCCCAGCTGTGTCCCAGGTGTGTCCCAGATGTGTCCCAGCTGTGCCCCAGCTGTGTCCCAGATGTGCCCCAGCTGTGTCCCAGATGTGTCCCAGATGTGTCCCAGCCCTTCCAGCCCCCCCTGCTCATTCCTGCCCCCCGGAGCCCCCCATGGCAGGTCACCACACACCTCAGACACTGGTCCTGCCTCACAGCAGCTCAGGGCATGGTCCTGTCCCCAGAGGGACCTGGGGATGGGTCCTTGTGTCCCTTGCCCTCCAAGCAGCTGGCTCAGCAGAGTGGGGGCTTTGCTGGCTGGCACAAACCCAGCCCCACATGCCCCTCGGAGCTGCTGCCACCAGACCCAAGGCATGATGTCTCCAGCCCCATGTCTGGGGTCAGTGAGGCTCCCCTTGGCTGGGCACCCACATGGGGGAGAGTTCTTGTCCTGCAGTGGGTCCCCCCATTGCTGTCTGCACAGACACAGGCTGAGCTTTATCTTGGTACTTCTCCTTTGCTGCCATTTCACTTCAGATGTTCTTTCTTGGCAGTGAAGTGGGGCAGGGGTGGGACACCTCATCATGCCATGTTTCTCATCTCTTCCCTTCATATAAAAGCTACAATCTGCTTGAAACTGCCTGATAGCTGCTGAGTGATGGGCTTGGAAGGACCGGGGCAGGTATGTGTGGCACCTCCTACAAGATCCATGGCTAGAGCAGGCACTGATGGATGCTGAGATGTGGCACCTGAGCATCAGAAACCCTGGAAGTCTCCAGAGGTCAACGGGAAGGCAAAAGCACCTGGGCCCCAGAAGGAGGAGTTTTTCTGCAGTCAGAGATGCCAGAGAGCCTGAAGCCCAGCTCTCTGAGTCCATGGCCAGGGACCTGCCCAGTGCCTGCTTCCCTGGCACTGCTGCTCCCAGGAGGGCATCCACTCTGGGATCTAGACTGGGAAGAGCCACGGGCAGCTGTATGGAAAGGACAGAGAGTCACAAATTCAAGACGAAATATCGACAATTTCTGTTGAGGTTTTCCTGCTGCGCTGCTGCGCCGTCCTGATTAAAACTTGTATTTTCAGATGTTGTGATTAAAAAACCAAAAAAACACGTGGGCAAAGCTGTATGGGGAGCTCTGCCTGGTGGGCCATGGGCAGCTGGCACCCTCATCTCTGTCCCACGTGCCCACCCACCCATCCTGTCCCCTCTGCACGGCCCCAGCACAGCCTGACACCAGCCAAGGCATCCACTTGCCCGCAGGTGTTTTTCTGCTCCAGGAAGGGTGGAGTTGTGTTGGTTTGAAAATGACTGATCACTCCTGGCACTTGGGTGGTTGCATTTCCTCGCTTTGGTCTCTCTTCTGGTGTGTAGCAGCAGCCAGTTCTCTTTAAGAGGCACAACCCAGTCCCCAGGCTGGTAGGATGCTTCTGGTCCCCAGAGGAGCCAAGAAGAGCCAGCAGGGCCCTCTGATGGGCTGACACCAAATCCTGGAGACCTGGCCCTTCCCAGTGCTCAAGGAAATGTCCCAAGCACAGTTGTTGTGGCAGCTCATTAAAGGTGGGTGGTGGTGCTGGTGGGTCTGTGGGAAAAGTCTCTGCAGTGCATCTTCTGATTGAAGGAAAACAAGAACATCGAAAGAGAAAGTTTTAGGGTCCTCTCCTCTAGACCACATTAATGACCTTAAATGGCAAAGTTTTGGTGCCTTTTTTTTTTTTTTTCCAAAGTGGCTTTTCTTTCAAACCTTGAACTTCCTCAAGGCAAAACCATCAAACAGAAACTGCGGGAGAAGTGTTAAATCACACCTCAAAAACACCCTAGGACACCCCTCCTGGTCAGCATCCCCAAGGATTTGGGGTTTTGGGGCAGCAGGCTCTCTGTGCCCTGGCCTTTGTTCCTTCTGCTATGGCTCACCCATTGCAGCCACAGGCCACGTGGGCACCGAGCAGGGCAGGGCAGCAGCGATGCCCACAGACCCGCAGGGATGCTGCCCTGCTGAGATTAGCACTATCAGCCCCCTGCACATGGTTTCCTGCCTGCTGGCTACAGCTGGCCCCAGGGTATAAAACCAACCCCTGGGCACGGGGAAACTCAGATTTCCAAGCACCTTTGGAGGGCTGTCCAGCTGAGGGAGAGATGTGCCAGCCCCAGGCACTGCTGGCCCTGCTGCTCCTGTTCTGCCCATGGGCCAGTGCCAGTAAGCTGGGGCTGTGCCAGATGCTCTGGGTGAGCCTGCCCATCTGGGTGGGCTCTTGCCCCTGGTTCATGCTCTGGTGGGGTGTCTTGCAGGTGCTCTGCGGGGTCAGATCGTGGGGGGCCATGAGGCAGAGCCCCACTCCCACCCTTACATGGCATACCTGAAGATAGGGTCGTCTGCCTGCGGGGGCTTCCTGGTGGCCCCCGAGTGGGTGATGACAGCTGCACACTGCATGGGGTGAGTACTTCATACAGGGGCTTTATCCCCTTCTTTCTCCCCTAACCTGGGAGGTCCCTCCCTGGAGTAATTTTGGAGGAGGTTCCTCTTCCTCCTGTGCTGTGCAGCTCCCTCGCCCTGTCTGCCAGAGGGGAGGGAGGTGGGTGACCCCCAACCTGATTCTCTCTTCCACTTCTATGGCCAGGAACATCACAGTCATCCTGGGGGCTCACAACATCAACAACCCAGAAAGAAGCCAGCAGGTCCGGGGAGTTCTCAAATACCACCAGCACCCTGAATACGACCCCGAGAGAGTGGCTAATGACATCATGCTGCTCAAGGCAAGGCAGTTCTGGGGGAGGGAGTGGGGCAGAGGGTGGGATGGGGCTGTGGGTCTGGCAGGGTCCACGTAGAGCACACCCTTGCCCTTCTGCAAATCTGCTTCTGCCCAAAGTGCTGGAGGCAGGCAGGGCTGGGAGGTGTCTGGGAGGGAACCACATGGTGCACTCCCAGCATCTCACCAGGGCTTGCAGTGCCACATGTCCTGCTGGCCCTCCCCTACCTCTGTGCAGAGAGCATCCCCCAGCTCTTCTGCCCATAACCTTCTCCAAACCCCCTGCTTTCCCCCAGCTGACCTCAAAGGCCACTCTCAATGACTACGTCAAGACCATTCCACTGCCCAAGAGCGGCAGTGACCTCCCCACAGGCACCAAGTGCAGCATCGCTGGCTGGGGCCTCATTGATGAAGACCAGGCAACCAGCAAGCTCTTTGAAACCAAAGTCTCCATCTACAGCCGCAGGAAATGCATCCTCTTCTACCCACACCTTGACACTGGCATGGTCTGTGCTGGCAGCTTCCATGAGCTGAAGGATTCCAGCCAGGTAGGGCTTTGGCTCTCCGGGAGCAGACGCTACTGTTGCTGCAGATGGAGCTGGTCCCCAGGGCAGGAAACAGTCATTTGGTCTGTAGCTCCCATATGGACCAGCTCTCCTGATGCCCTGACACCACAGTCCCTGCACAGCACCCAGGGCAGAGCCCCAGCTCACCAGCTTGGGGCAGCTCCTCCAGCCAGGGGGGCAGGTGGGGCAGCAGCAATCCCCCTGGGCACAGAGGGACCAGGGAGAAACCTCTAAAATCTGTCTCATCTGCCTCTAGGGAGATTCTGGTGGGCCCTTGGTATGCAATAAAGTGGCACAAGGCATTGTTTCCTTTGGCTACAATGCCCCACCTGGGGTCTACACCCGCATCTCCAACTACCTGCCCTGGATCAAGAAAGTCATGAAGAAGTAGCAGAGTCCACTTGCTCCAGCTCTGGCACGGCCCTGGAGACTGGAGTGGCTTCCATTCCTGCCCCTGCTGAAGGCTCCATTCCCTCCTCTCTCCTTGGGAACCCAAGTGACTCGGTGCACACGAGGGTCCCCTTCATTGTGTTCTGAGGCTGCTGGCCATCCCATTCCCTGCCCAGCTCAGGCAGCCACCTCAGGGCCATGTCACACCACCCTGGAAGAAGCAGAGGTAGTGCCTGATGGCACAGAGAGAGGCTGTGCCACGATTCCCTTCAGAGATAACCCTGTCCCTTCTTGAACCTTGCTGCGCTTCAAACACCCTCAGTAAACTCAAAGCTGCATTTCCCAGTGTGTCTTGCCTTTCTTGTGGCCTTGCCATAGAGAGAAGGAGGGAGGGTCTGGCTGCTCCAAGTGAGAGGCCAAACTGTTGGGACATCCTGAATTGCTGGCAGGCTCAGAAACAAGAGCTATGGTTGCCCTCCCTGGGGTCATGGGGATGTTGGGAGCGTTGCAAAGAGAAAAACTGCCCAGTTAGGAATGGGTTGGGAAGAGTGATGGGCACACACTCCATTCACCAACTTCAGCATCACTATCCCCTTCCTGGGAGCAGGTGACAGCTGACAGGACATGGTGCATCAGCAGGTACCAGGACTCAAAAGCTGCCATTCTTTGCAGAGTAAAGGCTGTCCCCTCTGCAGGGACCTCATGCCTGGGAGGTGTTGCACTCTAGGACATCCAAACAGCAGGCTGGGTGACAGGCTAAACCAGGCTTATCTCCCCAGATGTCTGAGCTGTAAGAGGCTTCACTGGACTTGTTGTGGACTGCCCTTGGCATAGGGCAGGTGGGTGTTGAGATGCCAGGGACAGGGCTTTAGGATCCCAGAGAGGAGGCAATGGTGGGTCTTGGCTGGGGGCTGTCTGCTGTGAAGCTGCTTGACATGTTTCTGTCCCTCGTGGCAGAGGCTCTTCCAGTGATGCCCCAAACCCAAAAAGCTTATGGCTCTCCCCTCAGCTGGGTGATGCTCTGAGACAAACTTCCCCTACAGAGGATGCTCAAGCTCTGCTTTCAGACAACTCCTGGAGCCTGAACCTCCTTCCATGGTCTGCACCAGGTGAAAAGCAACCCACCCTGTGAGCCCCCATCTCCTCTGTCCTAGCTCCTGTGTACAGGGAGAGCTGGAGCTTCCCAGAGGAGATGATGTGGGGCAGGGACAAGGCATTGGGAACCAACTGAGCTGCTGAGCTCCCTGGCTCAGGGTGACGGAATGTCTGTGCCAATTCAAGAGGAGACTGAGCTGGTTTGCGGTGGGAAAAACCAGTGGGGGATTTTCAACCCATAGAAAGTGTGTGCAATCCAAGGGAAGGGGGTGCTGGCTCTGATGTCATGGTCTTTCTGAGTCTCCCACTCATCACCTCCACGAGAGGGAGGAGATGGCCTGCAGTCTGCCCTGGATGTCTGCTCTTACGTCTTCCAGGCTCTTGCCTGGGATGAAGGGAAATGATGTCACCTTTGCCTTCTGCACCCAGGGCGCCCTGGGGAAACGGAGAAGGGTCCATGTTTGGGCTTTTGCTCAGAGCTGCTATCAGCTAGGAAATCTGCAAGTGAACAGCCTGCAGCTGCTTATCTGTGCTGTGTGAATCTTTGTCACGTCAGGGTTTTCCTCGAAGCTCCAGGCCTTGCAGCCTTTGCACGAGAATGGGAACTTTTAGCTCAAGAGTGGGGTTTGCCCTGCAGCACTGGAGGCAGGGAGGAGAGCAGGTTTAAGGTCAGTGAGGAAGTGTCGGCCCCTTTTCGTCACAGCTCAACCGGGAACGTCAAACTTCGCTCTTATCGCAGGATCCCGGAATGGTTTGGGTTGGAAGGCACCTTAAAGCTCATCCAGTCCCACCCCTGTCATGGGCAGGGACATCTTCCATCAGCCCAGGGTGCTCCAAAGCCCCATCCAACCCAACTTTGGACACTTCCAGGGATCCAGGGGCAGCCAGAGCTTCTCTGCCCAACCTGTGCCAGGGTCTGCCCACCCTCCCAGCCAAGAATTTCTCCCCAATATCAATGCAGTGCTATAAACACGTTCCCAGCAATTCTGCTCTATTAGACAAGACTGTGCCTACTGGAAGAGAGCAGGAGGGTCCTCAAATGCAACTGCACGGTCTTGGGAACTGGTGCATCAGGTGAAAGAAATCTTGTTCTTGTAGTGCTCATGATGCAAATCGAGAGAGTTTCAAGTGTTCAAGAGAAGCTGCAAGGGAAAAGCCCACTGGGAGTCAGAGAGATAAGTGAGGGTGTGTTCCCCACGGTTTCCAGCACAAAGACAATGGCCTCAATTCTGCTCCAGGTTTAGAAGGACGTCAGATATCCCCGGATCAGGCCCAAAATGAGTGTGGGTTGATGCCCAAGGCTAAGACTGCCTGAATTCCCCTCTCAGATTGCTGAGGCATGCAGCTTGTGGGGAGATTGATCAGATCAGGCTGATTTCTGTGGTTTCCTGAAGACTGGTCTCAGGCTATAAAAACCTTGCTGGGAGCAGGAAGAGAACCTGGCTGCACCCCATCTCCAAGGGATTCACTCCAAGGGAGCCCAGGGCGCTGTAATGGAGCACCTGCAGACGCTCCTGCTCCCCCTCCTGCTGGTGATGTGCCCCCCAGTCAAAACCAGTAAGTAGAGCGGGCTGGTGGCGAGGAGAGGGTTGGGGAAGGACGAGTCCCAGGCAGCACATCCTGTGCCCTGAGAGCCCCTTGTCCTCAGTCCCATCCATTGCAGATTATTCCTGGAGTCGGAGGGAGGGAGGAGGTGAAGCCAGGACACCCTCCATGCCCTACATGGCCTATCTGCAAGGACAGAACAACCATTCCTGCGCAGGGTTCCTTGTGGCCCCCAACTGGGTGATGACAGCGGCTCAGTGCCTCGAGTAAGTTTTTGGTGTGTTCCTACAGCCCCAATTATACAACCACGACCTGGGCAAGGTCTCCCTCACAGGGCTCTGACAGCTGGAATCACTCCCCACATGGCCATGGCCAGCCCCTTTCCCTGGCAGGGAGCACAGGCTCATTTTATTCTCCCCAGGTGCCAACAAGGAGAGGTCAGAGTGGTTTTTCCCTTGCTGGTGCTGACCTGCTGGCATGGCAGTGATGGATGTTGTCAGGCTTTGCCCCTTTCTGCCACCAAGAGACTGCTCGAGACTGTTAGCAGAATTATCTGCTGTGAGTGAGCTCCTTGCCCAGCCCTTTTCCATCCCCTCCAGCTGGAGAACCTGGGGCATGGCCAGGCAGGAGGGCTTTTCCAGGCAGGCATGACTGTGGGTGTAGCTACCACGCACCTCAGGGCTGACAGATCTGCCCTGGTGCCAGTCCCCCACCTTTGGGGCCAGTCCCCCCACCCAAGAAGCAAAAAGGAGGACCAGCAGAACCCAGGATGCCCAAGTCTCACCTGTGAGATTGGGAGGGACTCCTGTTTCACCCAAGGACCTCCTGATTTTCCCAAGGCACCCCCTTCTGCAGGTGATGTAAAGGGACAGAGAAGAGTCCTGATTTAGAAATCCCTCGACTTCCAGGGGCTTACGAAGCCCAGATTAACAGTCCACATATCTCAGTACACAGCAGCAGCATTGGACCAAATCTGCCCAGCTTGAGATCTAGAGATAGAAGAGCCTTTGCAAACCCACAGCCTGTGAGACAGAACTTGCTCTGCCTCTTGGCTGGGCAGATTCCCTGGCAGAGCTCCTTGCTCCCGCTATTCTTCTTAAAAAATGGATATATAATACATTTTGTGCATAGAAAGTATATACTATATATGTGTCCTATTATTGTATACATAGCATACAGTGTACCTATGCTAATAGTAGATATATGAGCATATAGAGAGAGTAGGTATATATGTATATACTATACATAATGTATATAATCCATGTGCACATGGCTGGTGTCTCCTGGCCATGCCCCTGGGAGATGAGCCTCAGTGGTACCAGGGAAGACAGGAACAAGCTAACAACACCCACTGTGCTTGATTTCACCAGCCACAAACCCCTGACTGTCATCCTTGGAGCCCACACTGTCCAGAGGAAGGAGAAAAGCTGGCAGAAGTTCGAAGTCAAGGACTATCACCGCCACCCACACTTCACCAGCCGTGAGACGGGGAACGACATCCTCCTGCTGAAGGTAAATCCTCCTGCTGCCTGGAGCCCCTGCATGACCCACAGCCCTGGGGCAGGAGGGGACAGCCTCCAGCAGAGCACACACACAAACCAGCCACTCACCTCTGTGTTTTCTGTCTGTCCCCTGGCCCAGCTGGACGGCAACGCCACCGGCAACAGCTACGTCAGGAGCATTGCCTTTGAAAGGTCCAAAATCCGTGGCGGGACTGTGTGCAGTGCAGCCAGCTACAAGACATCTGCTGGCACTTTACAAGAAGCCACTGTCACCATCATCAAACAAAGGGACTGCCTCATGCACTACCCTGGCCTTGCTAACTACTTGATCTGTGGCAGCAGCAGCTCTGCTGAGGTACCTGGAAAGGGACTTAGGGAGGAGGAGGAGGAGGAGGAGGTTGAAGGGCTGGTTTTAGCCCTGGGTGAAGGATCCTTGTCTTCCCATGGCAGAGGACTTGGGAGTCTGCAGCAAAGTGGGATAACAGCCTGGCCAGAGGGGTTCACCCTGAGTCTCATGGCTGGTCTGAGTGCATTTGGGATCTGCCACCAGCAGCTGGGCAGAAATGAAGCCTCAGTGTCAGTGCAGCTGTAGCTGTGCTGGGTCCCAAACAAAGCTCTCCCTTTTGGACCCAGAGCTATTCCCATCCACTGCTTCTCCTGGGGAAACTCTGTCCTGGGGTTTGCAGCCACCCCATTCTTTGCAAAGGCCCCCTTTCCCTGGGCCCCCAGATAAACCAGCACTGATCTCTCTCCTCCTCCATCTCACAGGGCGATGTCGGGGCTCCACTGGTCTGCAACAACAGAGCCTATGGCATCTTCTCCTACAGGCTTAACAACTGGACCAGCTTCTACACACACATCACTCATTACCTGGACTGGGTCAACAAGGTCATGAAGACAGCATGACCCTGTTCTCCCCACAGCTGCTGCCCTGGAGAGCTCACCCTCCCTCCAGGGCCCCATCCTCACCAGCTTTCTTTTCCTTTCTCACTGGGAAACACCTTACACCGACCCTCGTGGATGTGGCAAGGACTTCTCTATGCCAGTGGGGGGCTCAGCACAGAGATCACACCTCGACTGCCTTTATTGCCTGTGCTCCCACCCTGCTGCCCTGATCTACCTCTTTGCCACGCTGGTTGTGGCTGCAGCTGCAGAGGGGAGGCAGCAGGGCAGCCCCGAGAGAGGTGCCAGGAGCTGCTGGGGATGTCTGTCACCCTTTGGAGTACAACTAGCTCAGAGGGATCCAAAGAACAGCATCCTCCCTGTCCTTCACATTTGTGACACCACGTGTTTGGGTCTCCTTTGCCCAAGCCCTGAGGTTACAGGGTTGCCCAAACCCCAAGGAGGACACTTGGAGTTCCTGCTTTGCTCCTGCTGACCTCCAGCTCTGAAACCTGCTGCCTCCTTTCTCCCCTCTCCTGTAGCTCCTCTCTTGTAAAAATACATGAAAACAATAAACTGCATCTGCATTTGAAATATCTTTTTCCTGATGTGATTTGCATTTCTCTTGGCCACTGGCTCCAGTCCTGAGCAGCTCAGAAGGAAGTCTCTGGTCAAACAGCTGAATCCTAAGCTGGAAGTTTCTACCCCAACCCCTTTCTGTCCCACCTAAACCCTCAGACTGGCTGTCAAGCCTGGGTTTCAGGGCAGGGGCTCTCCTCACATGCAGCTGGGCACAAACACTCCCTCCAGGTACCTCTAAGCTGGTACTTTGGGGGACCTTCTCCCTCTGCCACATCAGCTCTCCCATGGGCCCCTCTCAATTCCACTCCATCCCAGCCCTCCCTGGCTGCCATTCAACAGGAAACCAGCACCTTCCCCTCACTGCAACTTGGCAAGAAGCAGCAACTGCAGGTCCTGCCACACTCGCCCCTTCTCCCTCAGCGTTGTGTTGATTTTGCTGGTGATTAGAGTGATGATTTTATCCTCCTCTAACAGGAAACACGGGCAAAGACAGCAGCAGCAGCAGCAGCAGCAGCGAGCCATGGAGGCTGGAGTGCTTTGGGGAGAAGGTGCTGCAGCAGCTCAGCTCTCCAGAGCACAGCAGAGTTTTGGGGAGGCTCTGACTGCATCCCTTCCCACCACCCTGCCCAGCCTTGGCATCCCACTGTGGCTGAACTCAGGCAGGTGCCCCCAGGGAGGGACATCCTGACCAACTCTCCATCACACACACGTGTTCAAGGCACACTGAGCCCTTCAGGTCTCTTTAGTGGAGTTGGCAGCAAAAAGAACCACACGGTCCCACCAGGGCCTGACATTCAGCAGGTATTTTCTTTCTACATTTTGTGGTTTAACACGAAAAAATAAACCCTCGCCTCTTCCACAACAGGACTTAAAAATACTACAGCCAAAGGAAATGAACCTGGAGATTTGGCAGGAGACCCAGCAAGAGGAAAGTAAATATTTCCGTCAGGTGTTTAGGATTTCTTTGAAGGATTTCAAAAACCCACATCTGGGGAGTGTTTGCCTTCCCTTCTGTTCACCTCTCCCTAAAGGTGGCTTCTCAGAGGCCAGTACAATACCTGTGGCAGCAATGGATAGAAAAGATTTGAAGACTCCAAATACTTTCCAAACCTTATCATTCAAAACATCTAAAAGTCCCCAGGTCACTGACTGAGAAGAGCTGCAACTGAGCACAGTTAGCAATGTTTTTTGCTGTGGATGATGCACGAGGAGAGCACCTCTAGCACATTTCTGCTGAGTTTTCCATGCACAGAGTGCCCTCTTTGGGTTGGCCACAGCACGTGTTCTTCAAGGTTCTGCCTCTAAACAACTTCTGAATTGGTCCAAAAAACTTACCTCTTGCAGTTTGGAAGTAAATTCACGGCTAAGCTGAGGAAGGCAACTCCCCTAGGACTCTTCACATCATTTAATCTGCTCTGAATCCAGGGCTGCAAAGCTGACATCGAGCAGAAACCTCTTTTCCACTCAGGCTGCCAAATCCTCTGCAGAATTCCAAGGGTGCTCTCATCCTGCATCCCTCTGCTGTGCAAAGAGCCTGTCAGCCCTTTGAGAACTGCAGACTGAAGGCCTGAGACACTGGGAGGGAGGACACAAACCAGCACAGCAGGAGAAACCTGCCTTTTGGGTGCTTCATGCAAGCACCACTGATTTCCATGGCCAGGAGCTACAGATTCTCACCCAGGCTGAGGGGAGGAGCAGTTCTGGGAGCAGGGCACTGGATGGCCAGGGACAACAAGCAACAGCACGTGGTTTGGGATGCAGAAGAGCCCTGGGGGGCACCTGTGGCCCTTACCAAGCTGCATCCACCCCCAGTCCAGCAGCTGGGTTACCCAGGAGTCTCACACAGCCCAAACGTGGGCTCTGGCCACACACTCCAGTATGGGAGCCACAAAAACCCTTCAAAACCCCAGTCAGACACTGTTCACACTTCAGGATCATTGGGACGGCATGTTATGTATAGTTACTGCATGTTATACCTTTTATTTACCAGAACAGGCTTTGTTTCTGTGCCTCAGAGCCCTGATTTTCCGAGCAGGAGGCAGGGTGTGCTCCCAAGAGCTGCAGAGCTTGCTGAGCCAAGCAGGGAGGAGGAGAGGGGGAATGGGAGAGAAGAAACACACACACAACCACCACGACTTTTAGGAACAAAATTTATTCCAATTTCAAACAGAGAGTTTATTTCAGGAGAAAGATATGAAAATCAATTTCCATCAGATATTTCTGTAATAAGGGTGTTGCCCAGCAGTCAGAGTGGGATCTTTCCAAGAAACAATCACACTCCTGGACTGGAATGAGACAGTTTGGAGTCTGAATAGATCCTGACACTGCGCATCTTATTCAGAAACTCCTTTACCCTACCCTCTTCCCTCCCCACCCCCCAACACGCACAACAATACATGCATTGCAAATGACAAGGTTTAAAAACAGCATTTTATATAGTATCTTTTTAAATAGGATAATGTTTAAATTGTCTTAAATCAGGATCCTATAATATACAAGTATAACCAAATAATTTCCACCACATTGGCACTTGTAAAGAGTCTCTGGCACTACTAAAGAAGGGGCATTGGCACAAACCATACTCTTAAAAAACTGGGTGCTGCATAACACACTTTATCTCTGCTGGACTCTAATGACCTGGGCTCTGTACAGGACAATACAATGGTCAGCACACTCCGGAAGTACTATTTTTTTTTTCCTTTTTTTTTTTTTAAACCAATAAAACACATGAAGAAAAACCATAGTTGAACGCAAGGCCAACATTGCTAGGAAGCAACAACAAGAGACCAAAGAATCCAACTCGAGAAGAAGGGGAGAGGCAGGAAAGGGTAGGAGCTATCTGACACGCTGCAGCAGGAAGGGGCTTTTGCTCACCAGGTAGCCAATCCACATGGAATGGTGCAAGGAAACGGGATGGTCCTCTGCTCACTGACTTCAAGTTTCAAACTGGTTCAAAGTACATTGGTATCTTCAGCAGAACAAAGATTAAAAGTGCACAAGGAGCAGAGGTTAGCCAGGAGACCACTTCCTCAGACTCTGGGTTCCCTCCAAGAACGTGATTTGACCTCTTTTCTGAAAGTCAGCCTGCTGTCTCAACCTGCAGAAAATTCTGACGGGCCTCCCTTTCAGAAAAGATGATACAGGCAAATTTGGTCGAAGGTTTGGCACTTTTGCTCGGGCAGGCATTTGCCAGCCAACAGAGACAGGAGCCAGCTCTGCAGGAACGCTTTGCTGGCCAAGCTGGAGGCACACAAGCTACTGCTTACTAAGAAAAGCATGTGCTAACACTGGTATCTTCTCACACAAGATACAGCCACAGACAACTCCAGAGGATGTGTACAGGTCTGACCCATTCCTACCCCAACTCAGAGTGAGGTTCCAGGAACTCTGCGAGAGCCACCGTGCCACGCTCTGCCCTCCCCTCCACAATGCTGAGCCAGTGCTCAGGCCAACAGCCACACCAAGCAGGTGCTCCACAAGGTACAGCACATCCCTCCATCCTTGTGCCCACAGCCTCCCACAGTTGCCCGTGATGATGCAGAGTCACTCTGCAAGAGACAGATGCCAAGATCCCTCCTCCAGTGCCAGGGCAGCAGCTCTTAAAGAAGGGGAAGGTACAAAACAAGACAAAAAGTTTCTGATTCAAGTGGAAGTACCACCATCATTCACCTTGGAAAAAAAAAACTTCTGGGAAGTTATTTCCAAGAACCTGTGTTATCTCAGTGCCAGGTTCATTGCTGGCAACAGCTGTAGTGTGAACCATTTACAAAAGGATCACAGAAGCAGAAGAGGCTGGTGCTGCCATCTGCTTCAGAGGGACAGCACTTAGAATACATGAAGATGATTATAAATTCCTCCTTATAGGACAGTTTCTACAAAATGGATCATTTTGGCATAAAGATGAAAAAAAAAAAAAAAAAGCAGTAAAATTGATGCAAAGCTGTCTGACACATGGGAATCCCTCTCATTCCTCCCAAGGGTTAAATGCAGTCCAGAGCAGGGCTAAAGAGATGCTGTGTTTCTCTCAGCATCACCACTCAGCCAGACTGGCTCTTCAACTGTTGGTCCCATGGCTACTGTTCCAACCTAAGCTCTCTAATTACTTGGAGCAGAGCTTGCCTTCCTCTGTAAGTGCTCCAAGGCATAGAGAGGCTTTGCTCCGCTATTCTGGAAATCCAGGGGGACCTATAAACAGAATTACTCAAAATTATGTCCCTCCACATTTTAGTGTTCTAAATCAAAGCATCTTAAGCATCTCAGACAGTTAGATTTATTCTTACATGATGTGCAAAACACTGATGTAGTGCTCTGTCTACAAAACAGACAAAATATCAACAGCCCCTTTCAACAGTGCAGCTCATTTAGTCTTTTTCTACTGGCAGCCTGCTAGCCTTTCAAGGGTTGATCCAGAGAATTTGGACCCAATGTTACTTGTTGGAATTGAAACAGAAGCATCAGCAACAGCTAAATGACACGTGTCCACACGTGGGTCAGATCTCCCTGCTTCCCACTCGCTCCTTGCCTTGCCACTGCACTCCTCTGTCCCTTCCAGGCCAGCAACAGCTCCTCAGCACCTCTGCTGACTTCCTCCAGCTCCATGAGAAAGCTCTCTAACGTGCAAAGGCTTCACACCTCTCTGCTTAGTGGAGACTCAGGCAGCATCTGGAACCCAGAACCATTTCCACTCTGCCTTCTCCCTTGCTCTCCTGCCGGGCCAAGGGCACCCAGCACGGGCAGGGCTCTCCAGTAACACCCAGCCCGGAGCAAGTGCATGTGCAAGAGTTCCCAAGAGGATCCCTGCTCCTCCAAAGAGGGACACAGCAGGCTGTGCCTCAGGGGAATGCAGAAACAGGAGCAGGAGAACTGCCACTCCCTCCAAGAGCCACCCTCAGTCTTCCCAAGGAAGAATCCTACCAGCGCCCCAAAGTCTGGCACCCACCAGCTCTGGTCCTTTCTAAAACTCTGCAGGCTGGACAGGACTGAGGAATTCTTACTGAAGTCATTCACACACTGGCACAAAATGCAATAAACAAGGCTTGTTTTGCTATCAGCAGCAAGAAAAGACCTAGAGGATGGCACGAGACTAAGATTTTCAATCCAGCCACAGTCTGATGTTCAGATGCCACAATCACTCAGTGTGCTTTTGGAAACTGCTGCATAGAGAAGTTGCTCATTGATGGCATAAACTCTACTCAACAAAACTTGCTTTCTCTCTGCAAACTGAGCCTTGTGAGCACACAGCCACGCGTTTGGGGGGCGGGGGAGGGTGGGGGGATGATGCGTGTTATGTGTGTGAAAAAGAAACAAAAACTAAATAAAATAAAAAAAAGAGAACAATTACAGTCAGGCACTTCCCCAGGCTCAGCAGCTATTGCTCCAAGAGCTTCCATCATTTGTAGTCCATGAACAAAATACAGCAACACGTAGCAAACTATGTATAGAACATCAATAATTTAAAAAAAAAAAAAATCACAGTCTCCATACCTTTTATAATTGATAAGAAAAAAATAACCCAGAACATATAAAGAATGGAAAAGTGATGGCTTTTTTTTTTCTTTGTTTTGTTTTGCCTTTTTCCTTTTTTTTTTTTGCACTATAGTTGGAGAGCAATCGCTCCTCCCCAACATTTCATCACAGTGAACCATGGAGCGTGTCCTGGGGAAGGGAAGGGAAAGGAGGGGAAGCAAGCAGATTTAGCAAATTACACCAGAGGCACCCTATAGCACAAGGCAAAGGGACCAGTAGCATTCTGCACTCCCACTGTCCAGTGACTTCATAATCTCAGCTGGAAAGTTTTGGGGTTTTTTTTCTACATATACCATGGGAATGAAAAGGGGGATAAAAAAAAAAAAAACAAAACAAAAAAGTGGCTAAGCAACAAAGGAAAGATCAAGATGAGACTGCCTTAGCTGCTTGGCAAAAATTAAGACGTAAGCAAGGTGCTGAAGAAATGAGGCATATCCCCGTTAACTGTGAAATAAAAGCAAATTTGTTAAAAATATGAAATCAACTACTCTGTGGACAGAGACATGAGACTCCAGGATAACACTGAGCACTTGCCACTCCACAGATCAGACAATTTGCACTCATTACATCATCAAAAATTAAAACTTTTTTTTTTTTCCTGTCATATTTAAAATTTCTTTTTTTGTCTTTTCTTCACAAAGAAGCCTCTCAAGGGGCAAGAGCAGAGCAGGTCAAACCAGGTTGTACTCCTTCAGGTTGAGCTGTAGGATGGTGTCCTTGACAGCTGCAAAGACGAAACGGATGTTTTCTGTGTCTGTGGCACATGTGAAATGGGAATAGATGATTTTATCACTGTCGGGATTTAAATCCACAAACATCTTGAGGATGAACTCTCGGGCTGCCTGTGCATCCCTCTGTGGGCCTGCAGCAAACAGAGACACCAGTGAATAATGGCTTGGTGCTAATGCACCCCCCAGGCTGCTCCATCAGAGCAACTGCCAGCCTGCTTTTCCTTATGGGCTACAGAGCTACAAAGAAGAAATTAGGATCATTTGTGGTATAAAAGAGCTGAAGTGACTTGTGCTTTTCAGTTACCTAACCAAAACCCAAAGCTGGGTGCTTTGCAGACACCAAGGGGTCAGGTCAGACTGTGCTTTCCCCTGAGTGGGAACATCCAGGGGATAGCAGTGAGATGCTGCAGAGACACACAGTGCTCTCCCCTGGAGATGGGATGCATGTTCCTTCCTAATATACAGGGGGATCACACAGGCTGAAGAACACAAGTGTATGTTTTGAAAACAAGGATTATCGTCAGCCAAAAGTGTGGTCTGTCCTAAATGGAGCTAAAAAACAGAATTTTTGCCAGCTTTTAATTCATATTGCTGACAGCTCCCCAGAAAACAGGCACCTACTGCTATTTCTTTCACAGAACTGCTGTTGGCACATTCTCCATGGCAAATACCAGCTCCTGAGAGGAGGTCTGATGGGCAGCCTCCCACTCACAGGCCATGCAGCATCCCTGAAGGAGCTACAGTGAACACTTCCAGGAAAAAATGAAAGTACATGGCACTCCCTGGGGCTGGGATCTGTCTCCAGCTGTTAAGCTCCATTTGAAGCAGGCACTGTTTGGGCAGCAGCTCTTCAGCCATTCCCAGTCTGCTGTTCCACCAGTGCCCATGCTGGGGACACAGGACTCCAGATGTAGTAGGACAACTAACAAGGAGCAACTCCACTAGTCTTTTAAAAGATGAAAGCTGTCAGCAAAATGGCCATTCTGCCTTTACCTCATACTTTTAAAGCATGTAATGACAATTAAAACATGAGAGCATGGCAAGAAGTGTGTTGCCTGACCTCATTCTCCACTACTTTTATTTTATTTTCAGCCCTGTACAGATACATTACCAGCCAACTTTAAATGCTCTTAAGTGAAGAGCCTGCAATACTATTTTGGCTATGGAATATTGTTGCAGACAGGAATTTCTCTGTTTCACATAGATATTATTTTCCCACAACAGCAGATGGCATGCCAGTAAGAATCTCATGCTGGCTGAGATTTGAACAACTTGGGTATTTGACCAGTCAGTTCCTCAGAAAAAAGACTCAAGTCACCTCCTGAGTAGAGGGATAAAAAAGCCCAGAATAACAGTAAATTGCCATGTTTATGAAACTAGTCATATGCACAAGCACACAGGGAAGAAAGTTACTTTCATTATATAATACTCTGCAGTGCATATTGGAGAGGGTAATTCTTCATCTAGGAGAGGTTCATTATTTGAACATTCAATCAGATTCTACTTGTCTATGTATGATTAAGATATTTTTATCATGTTTTCTTATGCTGTAGGCATTCTTTCTCAAATTCAGGTGCTTCCTCCACTTCTAAATTTGAATTTTCTTTAAGAAACAAGAAGGTTCTAACCACACCTTATTGTAGATACAGAGTGTTCCTCCTTAAAAACCACTCACCATCAAACTCTGGGAAATAGTCAACAAGGTGGGAATACAGGATCTTGTCTTCCAACAAATCTTTCTTGTTGAGAAAGAGGATAACAGAAGAGTTTTGGAACCACGGATAAGTTATAATGGTTCGAAAGAGAGCTTTACTCTCTTCCATCCGGTTCTGAAATGAGAAAAAGAAAGCTTTATTTTCACAAATGAGCACTAGGACCCCTTTCTGCTGCCTGCACATGCACTCAGACCCATAGTGATTCAGCACCTCAAACACCATACACAGAACACTTTGGCCCCAGGTAGGTTCTGGCTCAAGCTGCATCAGTAAATGGGAAGGAAATGCAAAATCTGATGGACTCAAGCTTCATTTAATTGCCAAGCCATTCATATCAAAAGACTTAAGAGTCATTTTACCCTTTGACAGTCATGTGAGAGGACTGGCCAACACCACTTTCTGAATGTGCTTTGTCTAGTAGAAATGGAGTGATTGCTGTTAGCTAATAGCATTTTAAACATTTATTAGCAAGTGCCAAAATTCAGATTTGCACCCTCAAAGAATCTAGTTCTACCTAACAAGACAGCAGTCACAGCTCCAGGTATGCCAGTGTGGGAAGAGGCACAGGTGATCTGAGAGCAGTGCCTTCCCCTGCACTCAGGGCTCTGTCACTTCAGAGGATTTGGTTTTACTGCAGAAGCACAAATGATGTGAGTGCCCTCTGCACTTTCCATTTGTCAGTCCCTTTGCAACAAGAAGAACTGAAGGCCAAAACCAACAGTACTTGCTAATCCAACCTGGCACCCAGCACTTGGGTACCAAGCTCCAAGGAACTAGGAGGACATTCCTCCCTTCCTTCCACCCTCCTGCAGAGTTCCCGTTCTTTGGCTCACCTCATTATCCGATTCCACCAGAACTTGGTCATATTCACTAAGTGCTACTAAAAACATGATGGAAGTCACATTTTCAAAGCAATGGATCCACTTCCTTCGTTCTGATCTCTGACCTCCAACATCCACCATTCTAAGGAAAGAAGTACATACAATATCACAGAGGTAGCTGCAGTTCTCTGTCTGAATGCAAAGGACCAGCATACAAGAACAAATGCAGCTCTTTACCATTCCACTTAACATAGCACAGGGATATGAGAGTATCTGCCTGCTAACAAAACCAGCAAGTTTACAAAATATCCTGTTCCAGAAATACATCAGACTGAAAGAACGACCAGAGGTGAGTGATACCAAATTCAACCCTCAGATATCAGCGTTGCCATTTTTGTTGCATTCTGCTCTGGTTTGCCAAGCAGCAGTCCTGAGTCTGAAAAGATGAGTCCTTCAGAACTGTCCTCTGACAAATGAGCAAACTATTTTTATTTTCTATTAAAACACCTGCTTGTCTCAAAGCTTCTCTCACAATGAAAGCTTCCTTTAGTTGTTACACCTTTGCTGGAAAGTGCTATTTAACAGTCACACACTTCAGGTCCTCAGTCCCAAGTCCCACCAGTACAGTAAGCCAAAATTCTTTTGCTGCTTACCCAAGGTGTCACACACGTGGTCCACCTTTGATAAAACCCTACACCTATTCCATGGGTCAGCAAAACAGAACAGGGAGAGTAGCTTTCTGCACCTCTGGAACCCAGTGGTTTAAGAGAGAGGATGCAGGTTCCTTTATTCCTCTCTGGCAATGTCCCACTGGGGTAGGGAAGGGCAGGGAGCACACCACAGAGCCAGGGAGAACACAGGCATATTAATGTACTCCTGACTGCTGGCTTAAGCCTCTAAAGGCATCTGTCACTGCAGCAGTACAGACAGCAAGTTTTACTGTCATCCTGAGAGCACAAGGCAGGCACAGGACACCACCTCTCAAGGCAGGTGTGACACACAAGGAAGTATTTCTGCACAAAAAGGGCCAGCCCTGGGTGGCTTCAGCCACCAACACTTCACTCAGCTGCCTCACAAGCCACAACTTGAGAGGCCAGCAATGCAGTCCTTCCCAGGAAAGACACTGATTGCTGCAAGGTGGTTTCACTGGGTTTTAAATGTCACTGATTCAAAAGCAGGTTCTGTTTTCTGACAGTCAAAATGTCACACCATCCCCATTAGAGGAGCCCCTGTCAGCAGACACTTCCACAGCACACACACCCCCACTCCAAGCCTCCCAACCAAGCACCTGGACACTCCCAAGCAATCCAGAACCTATCCTTCCTGAAACCATATCACTGCTCTCTCAGTTCAGCTGTAACATGAATACACCTTCAGTACCTGAAGATAATATTCTCTAGGTCAAAGGGGTACTCTATGATACCGGTTGTAGGAACTCTAACCCGTAGCACATCTTGCTGAGTTGGTAGATATCCTGGGGTAGCGATACGATCCACGTCGCTGAGATAGCTACAAGGAGGACAGGGGGAAAAAAGCTACCTTAGGTTGCAGCACATAAATATAGAGATGGAAAAACTGCTACATTTAGTCTTTCCCTGGCGTAACAAGGAAGTTGGGAGTCACCTGAATCATTTAAAATACGATGTGGAGAAATAACAGAATGTATCTTTGGGGAACAGTAATTCACCAGCCAGCCCCTTGAGAGGATAAATATACTAAGAACAACTTTGTCAGCTCTGTATAGGAGTGTGGAAGACAATCTTTACTACAGACAGAGTTTAAGTACAGTGGATGCTTTATGTTTCAGAATCAAGTCTCACCTGTACTGCAGAAACTTACTTATTTACTTGTAAATGTAAAACATCCTCTCTATGGTGCCAAACTTAATAAATTTGTTATTAATAAGATCTAAGTTACACATCCATGTATGCCTGTAGGCCAAAGCTGAAGAGAAAGCAACACTCCTGCTGCCTAAGAGCCAGGATAACAAAGAAGGAACAAAGTAGGGATTCTGGCCTCAGGTGTATCCAGAAGCAGATGTGTGAACAACTGCCTTTAACACCCATCAGAACACCTCATACCCTCAGGAAAGGCAGCAAATGGTAAGGAAACAAACCCTAGACTTCAATAAAAAAACTGGACAGATATAATTTCTTAGACCATCATTCCCATACACCAGTGCATGCCAGTGATGATATACTTACTATTTAGCTGAGTCAGAAAGCTGATATTCTCTTCTCCTGTCATAACACTCTTGTATTCCAGGGTCATTCCACAACGTTTTAATTGCACTTACATATGGCTGCTCAAATGTCATGACCTTTTCTACATCCACTTCTCGGATCAGCACTGCATTGGCCTGCAGATTGAAAAGAAAAAGTAAAAAAAAACCCCAAAACAAACCCAAAACCAAAAAGCTGGGGCGTCATGGGGTCTGTATTGGAATGAGGGGAACAAGGCATGGCAGAAAATTAAACCTCCCACCCTACAACCACTAAGCAAAGGAAGGGCTACAGTCACCATCACAGCCTATGGCATCTCTGAAGTGACTGTCCACATCCAGCTGCTTTCTGAAAGGGGCTTTTACCAATACTGCCAACCCCAGGAAAAATAAAAACCAAAGCCAAGTTCTGCACAAGTTATCATAAGTAAAAGTTGGCAGACTCTATTTATCAGAACCCCTCCACCATGCCCCACATAAAGCACAAGAAAGGCAAGCTTCCTCACACCCTGCCTATTCTCATCAGACATGAAGGGTGCACCATCCAGTCCCTAAAAACAGTCAAAGTCAGTTCCAGGATAATGTGTGACAGAAGAGATAAAATACAATTTCACTCCAAAATATTAAGGATACTATGCCTTAAAAGAAGCAAAATATGACAAAAAACCCGCCAATTTCCTGGCATACCCTCATTTTCATCGTCCTCCCCCTCAAAAAGCTAAAATAATTTAGACCAGAACTGGCTGAGAACTTAATTCCTGGTCCCAAAACCAGTAAGCCAGACTTCAGCTTAGATAACCTTTCTGTGGTTGAGACCAAAATCCTTAAAGAGAGCTTTGTAACCCTTGGTCAGGAGCTATGAGAAAAACAGATGGATTGCAGGAATAGGGATAACACAGGTGTCTTTTGGGTCCAGCATGTATTTTGCCAGCTTCTATTTCCAATAAGAATAGTAATGCATGCAAGGAAAATGCTAACACACTTAACAACACCGAATCCTTAAAATGAGTAAAATTAACACCCCTCCAATACCCTACATTGTATCCCAATCCCTTGCTCCCACCAGTCACCATCCAAATTTGCTCTATCCCTAAACACAACCAAGTAAATGGAGTCAGGTACCAAGAAAACATCATAAAAAGTTTATGGAAAACAGTTCAGGGAGGTTGAGGATGCACTGCAGGAAGACACAAATAAACAGGAACTCAGAAGGCAAGCCCTAGAATCCTCACTGCCTAAAGACATGCAAAAACTGTGAGACACTTACCTTGTTCTGTTCATATTTGTACAGAATCTTCAGGGTTTCCATGGCTCTTATCATAGACTGCATGGCAGTGAAGATGTTTTGGTACACCAGCTTGGTGAAGCCTTTTTTGTCCTCTTCAGAGTAGCCTGAGCCATGAATTATACGCATTTGCTTAATGAATGTGCTTTTCCCACTCTCCCCAGTGCCTACAGAATGCAAGAGACTGCATTAGGAGCCATCACAAGCAAGGATCCCAACAGCAAAAAGCAGGCACTTCATACCCCAGAGTTCCTTTTACAATTCCCAAAGCACACACCACTCCCCAAAACCATTTTCAGTCGCTTTCCAGGATGCTGAAAAGGCAGTCTGGGTGGGCCTGCTGATCCCCACTAGGAACCTGACAGCATGGAGGATGTCCTTTAGAGCAGCCTTCAACAGCAGCTCTGCTACTTATCCCAAATCTCACGTTACAGCCACTCCCACGGGTCCTGCGTCAAGAGGCCCTCTGTCCGTCACACCTGACCTATTCCCAGATACTCCAGCAAGATGCTACAACCACTGGCACTGGGCAGGGAGAGCCTAGCTGGCAAAGCACTACACAGAGATGCCAGCCAGTGCCAGGGGAAGCCCACTTGCACGGTAAGGAGCACGTTTTCTTTCACTGTAACTTGGCACTAAACGCTCTTTACCTTACAGACTCTTGTGTCTTTTCACAGGAAAGAACAGAACACGACAGGAAGAAAACCAAATCAGCTCTAAAAGGAGACCAGAGCTCAAGAAATGACTCGCTTATCCACCTGCCGTGAACCACTCAGTGCATGTGCCTGATGCCTGATCCCAAGGCACTGTGCAAACAGAAGGTTTGCCCTTAAGGACCGAAACAACCACCCTGCTTGTGGCCTGCTGCCTCTGGGGAGGAGAGAGTTAAAGCTGGCTGCTGGCAGGGAGAGCAGAGCAGGCCACTGGTGCCAGGCCAGGGTCCCCAGGGATGCCCCAGCCTGCTGAGCAAGGCCACTGCTTCCTCCTCGCCCAGGTTCACTGCCGGGCCCCGCAGAGATGAGAGGGCAGGACACAGGACACGGAGCGGGCATGACACAGTCCAACCCTTGCAGGCCCGGCTTCCTGCACCGTCACTTGGGCAGGTCCTTCCCCTCCTACGTTTATGGCCCCAGAAAAAGTGTCATTTAAGACGTGAAGTCCAACAGATGACACGAAAGGACAAATGGGAGCTTTCCTAACAGGGCGAGTATGAGAGAAAAACACCGTCAGACACGGTTACACAGCCCTGTTAAATCCACGATTCAACTGGGGTTGTGGGAAGTCCCCAGCAATGTCCACTCCTGGACACAGTTCCTTGTGGAGGGATGCAGAGCCCAGGACTCACCTCCACACCTCACCCCACGAGCAACAGCCTAAAGGGACAGCACTGACATTTCTGCTGAGTGCTTTTGTTCAGCCTTCTAAAACTTGCTATCGATATACAGGATGTATAGAAAAAAACCACAGCAGCCCAGCTCACTTGACTGCAGAGACCAAAAACTCAAATGCCACATCAGTGACAAACCCTTCTGATGTGCAGTTAAAAATAAGGATGCTGGCAGAGCCCTGGTTCTCACCACAGGCCACCAGGTACTCCTCACACCAGGGGAGAGACGGATTCAGACAGGATCTCATTCATCCCAACAGACAATTACTACTTACATGTGGATTCTCAGTTACTCATGTTTATCGTGGTAGGCAAAAAGGCAAACTAATAAATATGCTCAGATAAAAGCAGCAAGCACCTAACTAGAAGTGGAATGTTTCAAATGAACAGCAAGAACTGACAGAAATCATGTCAGCATAGTGAGAAATTAACATTGCAAACACTTAATAAGCAGCCAGCTATCTCCACCTCAAACAGAAAGGTGCACCCTTAAGTGGGGGGAAAATTGAAAACTGAAATCTTTTGTGGTTTCTCTCACGGGTGAGAAATACTTCCTTGTCTTTTACCACAGCGACCAAAACTGAAAGAGTAAAAAAAAATAAAAGGTGGTGCTTCAAAGCATTTCAACAATGAAAACGTAAGAGAAACCTCAGCATCTGACTTTTGCTTGCTTCAGAACTTCAGAGTGCAAACACAGATTCTTCCTGTCACTCCACCATGGTCCCTTTTTTGGTTTGGGGGTTGGTTTTCTTTGGGGGGGTGGGTTGGTGTTGTTTGTTTTGGGTTTTTTAAAAAGGTGCCTCTTGCTTTCCCCAAGGCCACTGACAACACAGCACAGCACAGCACTACACCAGCAGGTTACAAGCTCTGGTGGGCACAAACCCCCTTTTAATATGACAACGTTGGGGAAAGGAGATAATCTGAAGTCACTGTTTCTTCTGTCAACACATGAAAGCAGCAGAGTTTACAATAACTTACTAACGACCCTCAAGTACCTCACAGGCACTTGTAAATACATTACTCAGTCAACAGTATCTCATGCTTAATCACAAGTAATTTTTGTACATAACATTCTCCTCACCCAGTAAAAAGACAAATGACTACCTTATACTAGAGGTCAATGTCCAACACCTTGAATTTCTTATTACCAGGTTCATCATTGATTAGCACTGCCATTCTCCACCCCAGTTTTCTGTTTTAGGCTTCAACAAAGTGACTGTCATCAGATGCAGTGACAAGAAAAATTTAGCAGTGCCTCTATAAGGCCGAAACTCCTACACACTCAACTCAGAATTTTGGAGATTTGGGAAAGCCCTCTCACTAATTCAGTTATTAATACTTGTGAACTATAGAATTCCACATAACAGGAGCAACACAGAAGAAATCCCTGCAAGCAGCAGTAACACCAAGGAGAGAGAACACATTACCTGCCCCAGCTGAAGGTGGGCAAGGTACTGTATCCAGTGAAAAGCATCCAACAAACACGGTCTACAACTAGGAATGCTTCTTATCCAATAATAACTACCTCATTTAATTTAGTTTTTTTTCAATCTGGTGCTGAACCTTACTTAACTGTATCTTTTAGAAAAAGCAGGAAGGATTCTCAAGCAATTTGAATAATTTCTAAAGTGAAATCTTTAGATCCAGTGGGATCTTCTTAACCCAGATCTATCCTATAGTGCCAACCTATTTTGAAACAGCTGCTTCTGTGGGACTGTTTTAGGAAAGCAAGTGACAGACACCTTCCTTCATCTACAAGCCTTACAGAAACAGCCACAGCATCTCCAAGGAGCAGAAATGTCAAGCCCTCGATTCTACCTTTCACCTGAAGAATGGGAACACGTCAATCCCGATGGATTTGGGGTGAGAAGGAAAGCCCTGGCCTTCACTGACCAGTTATCACCAGGCACCACTGGAGGCCTTCAAAGGGCTGGGCACACACAGCCTCCCCTCACCTCTGCACAGCACCCTGTTTGTTTTTACAGGGTTCAGCCTCATTTGTACCTTAACGCTTGGCAACAGACCCCAAGGGAATAAACTCAGTCCATCAGACCTGCTTCAGATGATACAGTATTTAAGCCAAAAAGAAGAACATATTTAAGACACGAGCAATGATAAATCACAGTACCCACGAAAACTGTAACTTGGGTTTAAATCTGGGGGGCTACCGAGCCACGACCATCAACCTCACTGCTGAAGGAGGATGTACATGCCTTCAGCCTCGGCTGGCTGCTCTTGCAGCTGATTGCCCACCCCTCCACACTCACCCCAACACGGCACAGCTACCCATCTGCACAGAGTTCCCATCTCCAGACCTAGATTCTCACGGCTGCAGAGGTGCTCTCTCTCTCTCTCCCCACGAGGGCAATGCCAAGCCCTACAGACAATTCCCTCCCCCAGCACCCCTCTGCTGCATTCCCACTGCCCCTTTCCCCCCCAGCACCACCACACCCCAAGCTCCCAGCCCTGCACGGGGCGTGGGGGGAACTCTGCACTTTATCAGCCCGAGGCCAATTTTTCCACGCCAGGCCCAGGAGTTCACGGGCAACACTGGAAAAGCATCAACTCCTCCAGAAAATTTTCCAGAGGCCAGCACAGTGTCCTGGAGGCAGAATTTCACACGCCATGCTCGTGTGTGTGTGCATGTATGTATGTGTATTATGTGTTTGTGTGTATGTGTGTGTATGTGTATTATGTGTGTGAGTGTGTGCATGTATTATGTGTGTGTATGTGTATTATGTGTGTGTGTATGGGTATGTATTATGTGTGTGTATGTGTGTGTATTACGTCTGTGCATGTGTGTGTATATTATGTGTATTATGTGTGTGAGTGCATTATGTGTGTGTATGTGTATTTTATGTATTATGTGTGTGCATGTGTGTGAGTATTATGTGTGTATGATGTGTGTGTGTATTATGTGTGTATTATGTGTGTTTGTGTGTATTATGTGTGCGTGTGTGTGTATTATGTGTATGTGTGTCTATTATGTGTGTGTGTATTGTGCATGTATGTGTGTGTGTATTAGGTGTGTGTCTACGTATGTGTGTGTGCCTGTATGTATTATGTATGTGTATTATGTGTATGTATTACATGTGTGTGCATGTGTGTGTGCATTATCTGTGTGCATTATGTGTGTGTGCATTATGTGTGTGTCTATGTATGTATGTGTGCCTGTATGTGTGTATTATGTATGTGTATTATGTGTATTACATGTGTGTGTGCATTACCTGTGTGTGCATTATGTGTGTGCATTATCCGTGTGCATTATGTGTGTGCATTATGTGTGTGCATTATGTGTGTGCATTATCTGTGTATTACATGTGTCTATGTGCGTGCTCGCCCCCCGCACC
>JAWWEE010000075.1:2479510-2489831 GCA_035221455.1 Xenops minutus | reverse complement strand
CGCCGCTCCCTCCGCACGGCCCCGCCGAGGCTCCGCCGAGCCGGCGCAACCCAACCCGCTGCCGCCGAAAACAAGCGCTGACTGACGGCCGCCTCGCCCAATGGGCGCGCGAGGAGCGCCGCGGGGCGGGGCCTCGGCGGGAGGGGCGCCGCGGCGCGGCCAATGGGAGCGCGGGTTTGGTTGGCCGGGGCGAGGGGGCGGGGCGCTGGGGGACGCGCGTTGCCAGAGCGGGGCGGGGCCGCGGGGCATTGTGGGAAGGTGGCGGAGCGCGGCCCCCATGGTGGGGCGGGCAGGGCCGCGGCCTGTGGGGACCGGGCCGGGCCCGGCGTGGAGGAGCCGCCGCCCCCCGGGCTGGGCCGGGCCGGGCCGCACCGGGCCAGTGAGGCCTTGGCGGCCGTGGGGGTGGCGGCGGCGGCGCAGGGCGGGCCAGGGCCATGCGGCTCGTCCCGCAGCGCTCGTTGCCCCCCGAGGCCTGGCCAGGCCCGACCGTGCGCGGGGAGGGCCCGTGTCGGCCGTGGGCCCGCAGGCCCCGCCAGCCCGGCCGCCCACGGCTGCGGCAGCCCTGGGGAAGGAGGAGGAGGAGGAGGAGAAGGCCGAGGCCCGGCCCGGTGCCCCCCCGGGCTCTGGGGGCTGCCGCTCCCCCGCCCCGAGCACGGGCCGTAGAGCCCGGCGGGGACCGGGCCCGTGCGATGGGCTCTCTGGGCGGTGCCACCTCCGAGCCGTCCCTCGCTCTGCGTCTCTCCACACACAGAGGGGCTCACGGCTGGCTGTGACCCAGGTTTCCGCATTGCTTCCCACCAGGCTCCCTGCTGCCCTGTGCCAGGTGCCCCAGCTGGCAGCCTGATGCCTCCGTGCCACAGCCTTGCCTTCATCCTTTTGCTGCCAGGGCAGCTTTATCTGAGACAGCGGCCCCACCGTGCCCTGGGGGAAGCTGCCCTCAGCAGGAAACCTGCCACCTGGGCTCCACACACACACACACATCCTCCTCTTGCAAGCTGCACACCCAACTGCCCTGCCCTGTGTGGCTGCCCAGGTGCCCCTGACCCCACTTGGAGCTGGTGCCAGTGTGTCCCAGCCAGCCATGTGCTCTCCCCAGAACCCTCCATACCGAAAGAAAGATAATACTGGAAAGTCAGAAGAATCTTTTTACCGTGGCCAAATCAGCAGCAGCAGCAGCAGATGCTGCCAAAATCTACATACTGCAGCTCCCATCTTCCTTTCAGACAGATGCCAGGGCTCCAGCTGTTACAGGCTGTACTGGGATGGCTGGGTGTCCTGGTTCAGCAGGGCCATCCCAGTCCTGTGGATCTGTAAGTGCTGTAGTACATGCCTCTCGTTTCACATCTTTCCTCCCACAAGGAGGGGAGTAGGCAAAGCAAGACCTCTGCATATTCCACGTGGCAAGGTAAACAGATACACCCTTCACTTTCCAAAGGAGAAGTCTCTTCCCACCTTTCTCTCCCCCTGCTTGTCATGCTTTCTCTTGCTCCATCTGGTGTTGTTTCTTTGACTTTAAACTAACTGAACCACTCAGTTTTCCCCGACTCTTTGTCTTCCCTTTGCAGGTGCTTCTGCTGGTATTTTGGAGTCCTTACACCCAACACTACCCATTGTGTGCAGCCCACACCTCCTGGGCTGGGCTCACTCACCTTCCCACATCTACTCTGCCTGGGGGTCTGTATCTAACCAGTCTTTCTGAAGCTCTAGAAAAGCATGATAGAGCTGTTATGTACCTGTCTTCCTTGTCACCTGTCTGGCTTATTCTGTGGTTTGCACTCCTTACCTCGTGAGACAGAAACACGAGATACAAACAACAGGTTCTGTTTCCCACTTAAATCCCACCTGCTCCTCTGATGTCTGTGCTATTCTCATGAGCTCTTTGCCTCAGTTAAAAGAAGATTCTAACTTTTATTTTTCCCCCCAGTGGTCTCTCTGTTGTTTGGGCTTTCACAGCATCAATACTTTCCATTCTTAGGTTCCCTTACTTTCTCTTCCAGGTGCCCCATGGCTGAGAGGACTGTTACTCCCTCATCACTGATCTCTGGCTGAGGAGGGGCAGTCGTTTTGCTTTGGCGGCTGAAAATTATTCTACAGATGGAAGTGCTCAGGACACCCAGAATCAAAGCCACAGTGGGCTGCTCTGTGCAACCCTGTGCCCTTTGGAACTCCATCTATGGATGGTGCCTAAGGAGGCAGGGAGACTGAAATTCCTATCACACCTGCAACACTGCTCTGACAGGCAAGTCACTTTGACCTCTTTGCATGTCCTCAGGCTGTCATAGGTGGTGTGTCTGGGGCGTGCTACAGAGTTATCTGGTTGGGATTGCTGGGCTGCTTTGAGCCACAAGGTGCTACTTGCTGGAAGCTATTGTTTTGGTTGCCTTCCCCTGGGCAGGATCAAAATCTGAAGGCCAGAAGATGAAACTTCCACAGCTTGCCAAAAGAAAAGGAGTAACAGAATTCGCACCCATCCTCTGGACTGCTTGCTTGGTTCCTTCTGACAGACATGAGTTCTGATGAATCCTGATCAAACTGTTGATTTAAGAATGACAGAACTGCCAGTCTCCAAGCAACAACAGTCTGCCCACTCCTTCCCTTTCTCCCTTACAGAAAAAGTTTGGTGCTCTGAGCATTCACCTTGATAACAGGAGGCCTGGGATCTCCTTCAGCTCTGCCACCAGTGTGCTGTGCAATTTCCCAGTCTCCATGTCCCTGTCCTCCCCAGGTTTCTGTGTCTGTAGCCTCCGATGTCCCTCTCCTTACCTTCCTTTCCCCTCACAGCCTTTTGCAACTGCTGCTGTCAGCAGGGTTGCTGACTTCCAGGCATCCCCCCAGTCCCCTGCTCCTGCAGCATTTGCTCTGATCAGCAGCTGCTCCCCTAACTGGGGCAGTTCCTGCCCTCTACTCGATTCTCCAGCAACTGGCAAGGAGCCGAGGAGGGGGGGTGGGCAGTGTCCTTGTGTTTTTTTGTAGCTTCCCAAGTTCTGCATGAAGGACTTAATGAGCAGCATTTCCCAGAAAGCTGATCCTGAACATATCAGGCCTCTCCAGAGCAACTGCTTTCATGGCCCACATTTGCTGCAGTTAATACTGAGCCCAGAGGTGACCCCCATTCGTTTATAGAGGGGAAGGTCCCAGCCCTGTTAAAGGGTGTTCAGCCCCTGGGCCCATCAGGATGCAGACACATCATGCTGGGCAGCACTGCAGACATTTCAAAGACCTGCTCTCTACCCTCACTATACCAAAATTGGCCAGAGAATTTTTCTTTTATTTTAGGCAGCAGTACTATTCCTTTTCTTCATTCTGGCCCCGTTTCCTAGGTGCTTTTGAGTTCCAGATGCTTGAGAGCAGAGGGGAGCAGGCATTGCCAGCAGGTCAGGGAGGTGATCCTGCCCCACTTCTCAGCCCTGGTGAGGCCTCACCTGCAGCACTGGGTCCAGTTTTGGGCTCCTCAGGACAAAAAAGGCACAGAGCTCCTGCAGAGGGTCCAGAAGAAGCTGCAAAGGTGATGAGGGAACTGGAGCATCTCTCTTATAAGGACAGGTTGAGGGAGCTGGGCCTGTTCACCCTGGAGAGCACCAAGAGGGGATCTTATCAAAGTCCATAAGTGTCTGAAAGGGAGGGTGTCAAGAGGATGGGCCAGGCTCTGCTCAGTGGTATGGAGCAACAGGACAACAGGCAGAAACTGATTCACAGGAAGTCCCACCTGAACACGAGGAAGAACTTCACTGTGCAGTGACCAAGCAGTAGAACGGGTTGTCCAGGCATGATGCAGAGTCTCCTTCTCTGGAGATACTCAAAGGAGGAATGTGTCTGGACACAACCCTGAGTAACGTGCTCAGGGCACCCAGCCTGAGCAGGGAGGTTGAGCCAGATGAGCTTCACTGGTGCCTTCCAATCTGATCTGTTCTGTGATTCTGTGTCCAGGGTGTGGCAGCTGCCCCATCCCAAGGAATGGGATGGGAGGGGGGGAATCACATGCAGGCCCTGGCAGCTTCACCCTCAAGAGTTTGGAGGAAAAGCCAAGGCTCAGAGCACACAGCAACATCAAAACAAAGTGGGGAGCATCACCAGGGAAATGTTTCAGCCTCCCCCCAAAATTAGTTTTACAAGGTCTTCAATTGTCTGTCACAGGAAGGTGCCACAAAAAGATTTGAGTCCTCTGAAAAGTGGGGGAAAGGCACCGAGATCAAACATGCTGACAAATACAGCCTGTGACAGCAATTGCTGGATTAGTTTTTTTAAACCTTATGTTTCACATCTGGTTTGTCATGCTGTTGTAGGTGGGCTCACTGCACAGTAAACTAGGATAACAAACCTACATTTTCCATGATCCTTTCATCCCCTAGGATCCCAAAGCACATCATTTAATTGCACTCAACCTGCACACAGATTTCATAAATAAAGGAATGATGAATTAGCATAGCTGCTGCAGCATTCACATGAGTTACTAAGACACAATCTCCTTGTGCAATCAATCCAGCCTCATGCTTCAGTGTTTGTCATAAATTGAGGTCAGGAAGAAATGTTCTCCCTACCTGGAGGAGCGCTGCTGAACTAGCCGAGTACAGAAAGACTCTTAAGGGTGTAGCAGTCTGTCTTCCCTCTGCAAATCGCAGAAATTGTTGCAAATATTCATTTAATGAAACTCCCATGCAGTAGATGAATACTGATCCTGCACAGGGGCAAGAGGAATGCGGTGCAGGGTGGCCAGGAGAGACTACCTGCCTTACATGAGGCAGGAGGAAAGCCTGGATGGTCCCTTTGACCTTAAAATTGGTATCTCACTCCTCCCTTTGTCCAGCAAGGGAACCAGAGGAGAGAGGTGAGAATCCTTGCCATGCCCATGGCACAAGCGGGCGTGGTCACAGCCCCTGTGGATCACTCCCACCATCAGACTCAGTCTGGGTTTCATATGCAGAGGGATTCACATGCTGCTTCTGGAAAATCGTTGTCCTGGGAATCTCCTCACGGCCAAAGAGCCAGGATTCCCCTGGACCTCCTCACTGTGTTATAGCTCCAAATTTCCTGCTTATCTCACACCAAATGCCTCAGGGGCACCGCCCAGAGCTAAGTCCTTCTCTGCAGCTTGGTGCTGACCCAGCCCTGTCCAGGGAACAGGCAGGTTCAGGCATCCTTACCATGTGCTTCCTAATCACAGCTCAGCTGCAAAATCCCTTTCCCGCTTCCTGCACGGAGTGTGAACTGTTCCTTGCACTTTGGCTGGTAAAAAGGATAATTACCCCTAATCAGTCTGCAGTTAAAACACAAGCCACAGCAGAAGGGAGGGGTGGGGGGCAGCCACCATGAGAAATGGAACCCAATTATTCCGAGTCACTGATAAAGTGGGATCAAAGAGGGTAGAAATGTTTTACCAGCTGTAAAAAGCCTGCCCAGACCAAGGATTTTCTTGGAGAAAGGGCCTTTCTGCCCACGGGCCATTCCTGGCTGGGACCTGTGCACACCCAGGGGCAGTTTCTCGTTATTTTTCTTGGTGTATGTGGGGAATTTGGGCTGGTGCTGGGGGGTGAGGGGCTGCACTGCTGATGGGGCAGGCAGTGCTGGCTGCAGTGGGTCCTCCCCACCTCCCTGGGAGCCTGTGCTGCCTGTGCAGCCCCACTGCTCATCCCAGCCCTTTGCTGCTGCCCGGAGACCTGCACAGCTCCCGAGGGCAGCAGGAGAGTTGGCAGGTGCTGAGGGAGAGGAGGAAACAGCCCCTTATGTGGAAGACACCGCAGAAGCAGATTGCTTGTAAATCACCCCCAGGCCTGCCCAGCCCTTGCCTAATGTCTGGCTGATTGTGTTATGCTATCTGGAGAAAGTTTAATATAAAAAGCCAATAATCCCCATGATAAGAGGGGTGATAAGGGACAGTGTGGCCTCAGGTCCTGCACTGGATGTGGCAGGGGGCCAAGCCCCAACACCCAGCCTCCCCCACCAGCCCTGGCCTCCCCAGCCCTGCCAGGTGGCACAGACCTGGCACGGGTCTGGCATGGACCTGGCACAGACCTGGCAGGGTTGCTGGTGGGCAGGGGCAGCACGCCAGAGCCAAGCTGCAGGGCTGGGTGAAGCAGAAGCCAGCCCCACTGCTGGCAAAGAGGGGCTGGGGAAGCAGGGAGGGAGGAAGAGGACTCTGAGCCCCAGTTGCATGGTATGGGGCTGGCTGTGGCTAATAACCCCCAAACTGCCAGCCACTGTGCCTTATAAAATGCCTCAGATGTCTGAATAAGAGGGTGGCAGTGGGGGATGGCATGCTGCACACTCAGGCTCTGCATCCCGGGGAGGGACTGGGATTTGTTAGCAGGTGGCTAACAAAGGTGGTATTGATGGCAGCTGAAGTTTAATGAGTTTGGTGGGTCTCAGCTCTGTTTCTACTGGAAAGAGTCCACAGAATTCAAACCACAACTGAGAAGCAAAGGAGGAGTCGCTGGCTGAGCCACCCCACCTCCAGTGGGGTCCTGTCTGTGCCACCAGAGGTGTGTGATGCCCCAGGAAGACCAAGTTCCTCAGACCTGATCATGCAAAGCATGGTCAGCTTTAGGCAACGGGGCTCAAGAGAGGTCCTGAGGCTGTAGAGAAAGGAAAAAAACCTTCCTTGTCTCAGGGCCTGAATTGCTGCTCTGCCTTTTTTATTTCTTCTTCTTTAATTTCAGGTAAAAGAGACAGTATTCTCAGGGTAAAAGCAGGATCTCAGAGCCTACATTTTCATTGTAATGACAGCAGGGCTTTCACCTTGTGTCCGGAGCTTCAGAGAAGTGTCTGTACAACCTCTCTCCTTGAATCAGTGCTGGAATGGGATATAATATCTGAATAATTTACAAAGGCTCTTCATTACACGGATTTATTTTTGGCAGCTTTGTTAGACTGCTCCTTTTAGGAACGAATAGGAAGTTTCTCTGGTTTCATCAGGACAGCCCTGTACGAATCCTTCTGGCTGGGGCCAGGGACTGGGACAGGTTATTGCTCCATTAGCAATGCAAAATATAAACTCCCCGTCCTCAGGTAACCAGGCTCCAGTCCCAGTGGCCAGATGAGCTGGTGAGCAAGGATGTCCCTAAATGTGCCATCTCACAGGAAATGGAAGCAATGGCAGGATCTTCTCCCTGTGGGCAGGAAACCAGAATGGAGGCACGGGAGAGGTCTGGTCCTGCACCAGCTCCAAGAAGGAAGCTGCTCCTGCTCTCCAGCCAGACAAGCCCACCAGCTTGGGCAAGCTCGGGATGCAGTGAAAGGCAAAGCCCAGGTGGACACAGCACGGTATAAGCCAGGGGCAGATGCAGGGCCAGCATGAGATCACATTCCAAGGTGCCTTGCAGTGATGCTAAAGGCAGGCATGGCACCTTCCTCTCTGGAATGCTGATGCCAAGGAGATGTATCCTGCAGGAGGGGTGGAGGTGGTTCCCCCAGCTCCTCTGTCCTGGTCACCCCATCCTGGAGGCTCCTTTGCCAGCCTCCCACATCAAGTCACTGTGCAGTGCCAGGCTCTCAACCCATAGGTGCACATCAGCAGCCACGTCCCCTCTGTGGCCCCTCAGGCTCCCTGGAACCCCCCCCTGCAGTCTCAGCCCAACTCTGACCCAGCCCTTGTTGTAGAGAGAGCCCCTCATGACTTTATTCCTGGCCAAGATGTCAGGGGTTTGGGGGGCTTTCAACATTGGTGTCCAACAGTTTTGTAGCAGACAAATGTTGGTTCACTTGGAGAGCTCTTACACACGTGCTTAGAACTCCCTTCCTCTGCTGAAAAAAACCCTCATTTCCCAAGCCAGGTCTGAGATGGTCTGTGGGAACCTGCTTATTTCACCAGACTGTGTTTAAGGCCAACTCCTCTGTGCCCAGACTGTATTCACCCTACTGACACACACAGGCTACTGCCTGGGCAAGGCTAGAATTCCCCCTTCTTCAGATGCAGATGCATGCCTGGCTGGAAACAGGCCCATTAAAAAGTCATTTACCAGGCACAAGTGAGTTTGTGTTCCCCTGGATTGGGATTTGCCAAGATTATACCATAAATTAGTGTGTTTCTTGGAAGAATGTAAGAAGAGAGAGGAAAGGAAAAAAAAAAAAAAGGATAAAATGGAACATTTTGTAGCCAACAGAAAAGCCAATAAAAGAGCATTTCATTTCCCACTTGGAAGGGAACAACTGCAAGTTGCTGCAAGGGGAGGGACGGCAGTGCAGGGCAGTGTGAGCAGGGTGCCTGTGCCTGCTCCAGGACGGGGGAAGAGGACAACAATGACCTGGTCTGCTCTCCTGCACACCCTGACTACAAACTGCATCTCTCTGCCCTTGAGCAGAGCCTAAGCTGGGGTGGCTCAGTTTCTCTACGTGCAAAAAGGGGGACCAGGATGCCAACCCGCTGGGGGAAGACTGTCTGCCCTGTTTTCCAACCCTTATTCTGTAGGGACACAAAGCCTGCCTGCACTATTAATAATCCTTGGCATGAAGCTGTCACAGTTTCCACTAATATGGAGATGTTGAAGTAAAAAACCTACCGCACAATATGCAGGAGGTGTCACAATAACTCAGCTGCTATATTGTTCTCTTTAAAAATAAATACCACAACAGGCCAGCCCACATTGCTGGAGTCATGACGTGTAGGGTTTTATTTTTAATCAGAAAATGTACTGATTTTTAAAGATAGACACAGAACAACATCTGAAATTGATGAAAGGTCCCTGTGTGCTCACACACACCGTGTCCCTGCCTGCTATTCTCCTGATGGCTTCCAAGGACCTGATCCCAGCCTCACCACGGGCACATTTGTGTGTGTGTGTGGCTTTGCAAGTGGCCCCGTGGCAAGAAAGTCCCTCCAGAAATAAAGGCTGTGGCTGAATTGCCCACCTCGCTGCTCTCTGTGGGGATGCAGCTGATCCCTTGGGGACACAAATTGCAGGGTCCACTCCTCAAGCAGCAGGTTTAGGACCAAAGTTTGCACCCAGAGCTGAACACTCTCGTCGTTTGGAGATGGGAGGTTTGGCAGGGGCCAGTTGTAGGTGAACTGCCTTTCCTTCGCCTGCCCTCCTGCTCAGCAAAGGCAGAGCTGAAATAAAGGAAAACGAACCCCTGGGTTAAGAAACAAACAAATAAACAAACAAACAAACAAAGCTGCCTGTTCTGCTTGGGGAAGGATGTCAAAATGAGCCATGGAGGGCCAGGAGCTTCTCGACCTGCTCTGCTGGTCCTGACCTGTGGGCTTTGCCAGGCTGGGGTTGGGGCTCGGTATTGGGACTCAGTATTGGGGCTTGGGGCTCAGTATTGGGGCTCAGTGTCAGGCTCAGGGCTTGGCATCAGGGCTTGGGGCTTGGTGTTGGGGGACGGTGTCAGGGCTCGAATCTCAGGGCTCAGTGTTGGGGCTTGGTATCAGGGCTTGGGGATTGGGGCTTGGTGTCGGGGCTCAGTGTTGGGACTTGGGGGTTGGTATTGGGGCTGAGTATCGGGCCTCGGTATTAGGGCTTGGGGTTCAGTATCGGGGCTCAATGTCAGGGCTTGGGGCTTGGTGTCAGGGCTTGGTGTCAGGGCTTGGGGCTTGGTGTCAGGGCTTGGTGTCAGGGCTTGGTATCGGAGCTCGGGGCTCAGGGCTCAGGGCTCGGTATTGGGGCCTGGATGTTGGGACTCAGGGCTCGGTATCAGGGCTCAGTGTTGGGGCTCAGGGCTCAGTATCAGGGCTCGGTATCAGGGCTCAGTGTTGGGGCTCAGGGCTCAGTATCAGGGCTTGGTATCAGGGCTCGGGGCTCAGTGTCAGTCTCGGGACTTGCTGCCTGGACCCGGTGCTGCCCCAGGGGCCACTGTGGTGTGCCTGCCCCGCCATCCCCATGCGGGCCACGGGGAGGAGACGCTGATGGTGCCCAGGCCCCATGTCCATCCCCATCCCCATGTCCATCCCCACCTCACCCCCATCCCCATCCCCACCCCATCCCCATCCCACCCCTATCCCCATCCCACTCCATCTCCATCCCCACCCCATCCCCTGCCGGTGCCCACGCCGTACCCGGTCCCACTTGGCGCAGAGGGCCGGGGGGCTGACGGCCGTGTAGGGGTTGCTGGGCGGGCCCTGGATGCCGTGCAGCTCTGCGATGCGCTGCGCCTCCCTCTGCAGCGCCAGGATCGCCTCCCGCTCCCGCTCCGCCTCGGGCAGCGTCGCCTTGAACTGCTCGTGGGCTGCCAGCAGGCCCTGAGGGACACGGGGGGAGTGGGACAGGGGGAGTGGGCTGCCATCAGACCCTGAGGGGACACGGGGGGAGTGGGACAGGGGTGGGACAGGGGTGGGACAGGGGGGGGAGTGGGAGTGGGAGAGGGATGGGGAGTGGGACAGGGGTCGGAT
>JAWWEE010000075.1:2464572-2478754 GCA_035221455.1 Xenops minutus | reverse complement strand
AGGGAGAGGGAAGGGAGAGGGGAAGGGGAAGGGAAGGGAAGGAAAAGGGAAAGGGCAAGGGGAAGGGAAGGGAGAGGGGAGGGAGAGGGAAGGGAAGGGGAAGGGAAGGGGAAGAGAAGGGAGAGGGAAGGAGAGGGAGGGGACGGGAAGAGAAGGGGAAGGGAAGGGAAGGGAGAGGGAAGGGGAAGGGACGGGAAGGGGAAGGGAAGGAGGGGAAGGGAAGGGGCACGGCGGGCCGGCCTGCCCCCGGTGGCCGCGATGGAGCCCACGGGTGACCTTGGGCCGGGCCCGGGGGGCTCGGGGGGCTCGGGGTGCGGGGCCGGCCCCAGCGCTGTCTCCTCTCCCCTCCTCTCCCCTCCTCTCCTCCTCCAAGGGCTCCTCTCACCTGCCGCAGCAGCTCAAGTTCACCACCTCCGACTCCTGCGACCGCATCAAGGACGAGTTCCAGCTGCTGCAGGCCCAGTACCACAGGTGGGTGTCTGGGGGTCCCACCCGGGACAGCCCCGGGGTCACCCCGGTTCTCCCTCCTCGAGCTTTGCAAGGCACAGGGCACCCGGCCCGGTGGCTTTTTGGGACACCTTCGGCTGGAGCAGGACCTGGGGTTAGCCCTGCCCGCATGGGAACACATCCCCCTGGCCCGGCCAGGGCTGCAGGGAGGGTTTCCAGCCCTCTTCTTGCTGGGAGTTCTCCTCAGTCCTCCTTGCTGGCTGCCATTCCTGCACTGTGAATGCTGCAGGGAGCACCTGAATCCAAAGGCTTCTGCTTTCCTCTCTTCTGTGTCTGCATGCATGTGGAAATGTTTCTGCTGACCCAAAAGCTGGCTTGAGACAATCTATTGCTTTGCATGTGTGTGTGTGTGAAATTAATGTGATGCCCTTGTGTTAAATGGACCGGGTGATGCCCTCTGCCATGGCCTGGCAGGCTGCAGGCACAGGCTGTGGTCTGTGAATCAGTGCCATGTGGTTGCAGTGTCCCCCAGCCCAGGCTCTGCCTGTGGCCAGGTGGCAGGTTTGTGGTGGTGTCATTCTGGCAGGAGCAGGCAGGAAAACTGCTGGGAAGTGGCCATTTCCTGGTGTCCCCGTGTCCTGGCAGTGCCATCAGGGCAGTAGGGCAGCCCAAGGGACGTGCCTGCTGAAGGAGCAGCTTTCCCCTTACCCCCCACTCCGCCCCCTTGGACTTAATCTGCTCGAGAAGGAGCAGGTTTTGTGTAGGTGAAGCTGTTTCTTGTTTGAAACATAAAACCACAGCACATGCCGGCTGCAGTTGCTCTGCTGGTGAGTTGGAGTCTCATAAAACACTGGGAGCAGCGGCACGTTCTCTGAAGGGTGTGAAGAATTTAAGGGAAGAGGAAAAATCCTTCCTTCTGGAGAGATGTGCTGCACTTGGGCCTCCCCACCTCCCACCATCCAGAAGTGGGTCTGGCTTTGGTTTTGTTGCTGTATTGGAGCATCCTTTGAGTGCTGCAGACAGGCCTGTGCCAGAAGCTGTCCCCAGCTGCCAGCGATCCCTTGAGGAACAGCAAACCCCTCCCTGGGCAGCCAGCTCTGCTCCTGCCCAGCATTCTGCTTCCTGTGGAACACATTTGCCTGAGGGAGGTCAGTGTTGAGCTGGCAGATAGCCCCGTGTCCTTCTCCCCAATGTGTGTTGGTGGGACTGCAGCTGGGAAGGTGGGAGCAGGCTCTGTGTGCTCTGGCCACCCCTGGAAGCCTGGAGAGTGATGTCCAAGGAGCCAGCCTGGCCAGGACGAGGCTGTGCAGGAAGCAGCTGCTCTGTGGCTATCAACTCTCTCACCTCCTGTTTGTGGTTTTTTTCTTACTGTTTTCTGGCTTTTCAGCTTGAAGTTGGAATGTGACAAACTAGCCAGTGAGAAATCGGAGATGCAGCGTCACTACGTCATGGTAAGGACCGGCCCCGGACGCCGAGAGCATGTGGGTGGTGACTCTGGCATCAGCAGGTGCCAGTGCCTGGGCTCTGCCTGGCAGGGAGCCCTTGCCCCACAGAGCCCCAGGGCTCTCAGCTGGGCTGGCATTGGCTTTTCTGTGTTCTGTGTTGGCTGCATGCAGCGGGTTGTCGAAATGTGGGGAGGTGGCAGGGAGTTGTTTTGTCATAGAAAGATGGGTCCGGTGGCTTTCTGCTTGAGGGGGTTCTTGGTCTTGCTCCCTGTGCCCAAGGGAAGGGACAGCTCTTGCAGACCTGAGAAGGAGTTGCAAGGTGCTGGCGTGCAGGTGCCTGGCAGCTCTGGGAGGGTCATGGACAGTGAGAGGCAAAGCAGTGCTCCAAAAACCCCACAAGCCTGGTGGGAGCTGGAAGCAGAAACCAATTTCTGTGCAAGAATGAAACCCTGTGTGCCTTCTGGTGACCCCACAGCCTTGCAGAGCCGTGGTGCTGAGTGCCTGCATGTCTCTCCAGCATGTGTGTCCCAGCACAGAACGTGCAAATCCCAGGGCAGTGCTTGGTAAAGGCGTGAGATGTGGTGCCACATGTGGGCAGCAGGCTTATCTGTGGCTTTCCAAAGAGAAATCTGCCAGGAAACAGCCATGTTCTGGTAGGCAGGGTGATGGTTTGCATGCCAGGTAATGCCTCTGGAAGAGCCCTTGTAGCAGAGGGGAGGGATGCCAGGCAGGGCTGTAGTCTCTTCCTTTCCTATCACAGAGTTAACAGGAGGCTGTGATATTGTCCATGAAGATGAGCTGGTGCCTGCTTGCCAGCTGCTGCACCTGCCCTGGAAGGAAGAGATAAGATGTAGAAATTAATACAGCAGCTCTTTGGAGTAGAGTTAGGACTTTAAAACCAGAAATAAGGGAGCTGGCCCCCTCCATCCTCCTGTGCTGCCTGCGTGCCCAGACTCAGGCTGTGGGGAGCAAGGCGTGCTTGGGGCTGGGGACACGAGGAGGTCACAGCTTTTCTTGAGTGTTAATGGGTAAGCCTGCCCTGTTTCTCACTGGATTGCTTCCCAGGCCTTGCAGTCTGCATGGAGACCCCCATCTCCAGATGTGGCTGAGCTATATCTTCTGCCCCTCAGTACCCAGAGTCACCAGAATTGATTCAGGTTCCCTCAGCAGTGGAGGGGAAGGGCTGCTCCTCGTGGCGCAGTGCTCGAGGCTTTTGCAGGCACAGCAGCTCCTGCCTCGTGTGCGTGGCTGAGCTGGAGTCACACAGAGCTGCTGCCTCTCCCCTCCACAGCAAGGCACAGGAAGCAAAGAGGAGGGTGTCTGTGAATGTGCAAAGCTGCTCCAGCTGCTCTGATTTTTTTGAATTAAGTCACAACTGGCAGCTTGGGGGTCGGGCTCCTGCTTCCTGCTCAGGCTTTCAGAATGCAAAAAAGCCTGGAGAGAGCCCACAGCAGTGTTAGAGCAGGCTGAGATCATGCCCATACCAAGCTGGGCGCTTCTCAGACTTGTGGCATCGGCACCAGAATGCCAGTGATCCCCTTGAATTAAATGAGCACAGATGGGGATGTTTTTTTTTATTATTTTTTTTTTCTCATTTGGAAGCATCGGGATTGCAGCCTGCAAGCTGCAGGAGGAGGTTTCTAAACTCTCAAACATCAGCCTTATCACAGCTTCTTCCAGGGGTCGGGAATTAGATTCTGCTGCCAACAGATTGTCTGTATCTGCCTGGTGCTGCCGTGCAGGGGTTTTCTGGGTGAATTGTTTTTGTGTGGGGGGGGAGGTTTCTGCATAACTTCTTCCCAAACAGCTGGAGCTGTGCATAGCTGGATGTGTTACTTGCTAGATGGAGTCCAGGTGGGATCTCTTCCATTTGCTGCTGAAGCAGCCATGTGGGCTTTGGGGTGCCAGCCAGGCAAGGCTCACAGAGTCAGGCTGCCCCTGTCCTGGCCGTGGGGATCGGGGTCTGTGGAGCTGTGAGCCTTTTTCCAGGTCTGACATAGCATTGCTCGCTCTCACCTTGAGGCAGACTGTGGAAAGGTGTCTGTGAGGGGCCCCACTGGCAAGTCTCCAGGTCTCTGTCTGCAGCACCACGAGGCTGGAGCAGGGTGGGCAGGGAGTGCCTGGGCTCTGCCTTAGACCTGGAGCAGGTCTCTGTGCTTGCCTCCTGCTGTCTTTGTTTCCCAGGCTTCTCCTTCCATCCTTGCCCAGCCTTTGTAGAAGACCCTGCCAGGGAGGCGGTGGGAGTTCCCAGCACTGCTGTATGGAGCCATTTTACCTGGCAGAGACTTGACTCACAGTTTTTGTTCTCTTCTCTCCCGTTCTACAGTACTATGAGATGTCCTATGGGCTGAATATTGAAATGCACAAACAGGTAGGGGGGAAAGCATTTCCAAGTGCTCTAATTCCTGGGGAGGGTGGGTTGTCTGCTGTGTGGTGCCCTCTGTCATACAGTGGTATTTCAGGAACTAGAAATGTCATGAGCGTGTAAAATGTCAGAGCTGCCTTTCAAATGCAGGGCTGCCCCCCCTCTCAGGATCACACTGCTGGACTGAGGGCTCCTGCCCTGAGCTCTGGCAACCCTGTGGTTCTCCTCAGGGCCTGAACAGGTATTTAAGCACCAGACAGGGCAGTGCAGGCAGGGTCTGGGGCTGTGGCTTGGAGACTGTGCGGCAGCTTGGATAAGTTTGCTCATTGCCCTCACTGATGGTTAAGTTGTTAATTATCCCCAGTGACTAATTACCTGTGGTATTAACAACATGAGCCTCCCCTGAGCCTGTCTCTGTCTGGCTCCAGCTCCAGTCACAAAGTTGGCTGCATGTCGTGGCTCAGTTCTAAGCCTCTTAGCACAGTTCTGCTCCCCACAAAGGCACTTGGTGCTTCTGATCCCATTGCCCTTGTTGCTAAGTCCATGAGACTGGCTTCCCTGGGAAAACCTGCTTCTTGTTGAAGAATCTGAGCCACAAATCCTCACTTCTGTCCCATGAATGTCTCCCAGCCTAGTCTGCTCCTCTGTGTTGCTGGCAGGGTCCCCTTAGCTGTTTTTGGTGTGGGCCTAAACTCTTTGGCTCTGTATTTCTTTTAATTCCATTGGAAAGTGATTTGCAAAGGACTGGGAGCTTCACTACGTGCCAGGAGGGACGCATTTAACACTGCAGAACTTGCCACTGCTTGTGTGAGGGTAGTGAGGAGGCTGCCCAGCCCTTCTTGTCTCCCTGAGTAGCCCCAGTGGGGCAGCTTTTCTGTGGGGAAGGGGGAGCCTGAGCCAAGCAGGGCTCTCAGTGGAGGCAGCACATGTGTCTGTCTGTGTCAGCATGGCAAATGGAATTCAACACATCCCCACCTGGGTCTACAGTAAGTTTCCTCTCTAGTGGCTCTCAGTTCGTTAAATGAATGTCAGAGACCTGGAGGGGAAGGAGAATATTGAAGATTTGCTCTTTGCAGAGAGCAGCATTGATTCATTTAACTGTGCAGGGAGAGGCCTCGGGGGTGAGGTGACCCCCATGGCACCAGAATGCTGCCAGCATCTTTTCAAGGAGAGGGAGTTTTCTTAGGGCTGCCTGCGGATTCAGAGCTGGGCTGGGGAGGGGAAGGTGGGGCAGCTGGTGCTGTGGTTGCCCAGTCCTGAGCTGCCTGACCTCTCCTCTCTGTTCTGCCCACCTTTTAGGCTGAAATCGTCAAGAGGCTAAATGGGATTTGTGCACAGGTTCTGCCCTACCTTTCACAAGAGGTGAGTCCACCAGCTTGGTGTGTTTGCAGGGGGGGGAGTGGAGGCCCCTGTCCCACTACAGCCAGCAAGGTGTCATGGCCTTCCAGCACAGGCTGCTCCCCACCCCTGGTCTGGGAAACCTCACTGCTTGCTCTCTGCCCCTGAACAGGGAAGGACCAGTCCTTTGAGACAGTTTTGGCTCCCTGAGGGCTGTGTGGTGGGTATTGTGCCCATCTGACCCTTTTGTGGTGGCTGTGGACAAAGATGGGCTCTGGTCTCTCCTGCTTGTGGTTCCTGAGTCATCAGCCACTTCTGCACGGGCAGTGGGAGCTTTGGGTGCTAATTGGAGCAGGGCACCTAAAAAAATACCTCCATGTGGCTCCTTGAGATCTGCCTCATTAATTAATGCAGCTCAAGGGTTCTTCCCACCCCCCTTAGAAATTAATTGGAGGGGGGCTTGGGAGTTGCTCTCTGAGGGGAAGATAAAGCACCTCTAGTTCTGTAGCTGTCTGTCTCCCCACAGAGGCTGAGCCCTGGGCAGTTCTCCTGGCACTTTGGTCAGGACCAGTGGAGGATGGAGGCTTCTTGCCTGGGATCAGTGGGGGGTTTTGGGCACAGGCTCTGTTTTTCCCACCCACCTGTTCTTGGGAAGGACAAAGTGGCTTGCTGATCAGATCAGAGCTGCCTAATAACTAAGCCACAACTAAACCTTTTGCATCTTAATGCAATCCTTACCGTGTCCTGATGCCAAAATGGAAAGAAAAATCCCTTTGCTGGAGTGCAGTGGACTGGCCTGGTGTTCAGAGACCTTGTGCTCTGCCAGGAGCAAGTACAGTTATCCTTTATTTTTTTTTTAAGTATGCAATACAGCTGTTTTTCCTGCCTGTGTTTGGAGCACCCAGCTGCTGCAGTTGGGATCTGGGATGCGTCCCAAGGACTGGGGAGCTTCTGATTTTATGGCTTGCTCTGTTTGTTATTAGAGGGTTTGTGTAGGTAAGGGCAGCAGGATGAGAGACATTGCCCACCTCGGAGCCCTTCTGGCCAAGGATTGCTAGGCCTGTGCAGAGCAGGATAAGGGTGGGAGTTAAAGGGGACCTGCTTAACCTTGTGATGAGGAAATAGATGAGCCAGATGTGCTTTCTTCCCTGCTCCTTGCTGCCATGGGCCTTGGTGTGAGGTCCTTGTCACTGGTGAAGTGTGTGCAGGTGCTGGAGTAACCAGCCTGTCTGTGCCCTGACCCCTCAGTGTGAGCAGCATGAACCTGTGTGTGTGTGTGAGACCCAGTAGGACTGGGTCCCTGTTCTGCTTCCCTGAGGCACTAGAGATGACCCCAAATTCCTCTTGTTTTCTCCACACCAGCATCAGCAGCAAGTCCTGGGAGCCATTGAACGAGCTAAGCAGGTCACGGCGCCAGAACTGAACTCCATCATCCGTGTACGTGATGCGTGTTTAGTTTGGGTTCAGAGGGGTGGGAATCAGTGCCTTTGGCCTCTGAGACGGAGCTGGGCTGTGGACTGGTGACCTGGGGATGTGCCCAGCCTGCTGGGAGCCTGCTGTGCTGTGCATGTTGCTGCAGTAGGACAAAGCTGCAAGTGCTGTGCTGGCACGGGGCTGGTTCCAGCCAGGCTTGCTGTGACCGGGGCCATGGCTTTGCAGGGGAGAAGGGATCCCTGCTCTGTCTCAGCAGGGTGCAAGGAGAGGAGCTTTGGTTTTGAGCAGGAACCAGAGCAACTCCTTGGCATGAAAACACCATCTGCTCTTGGTCAAGGTCGTGAGGGCTTTAACCGCATCCTTGGAACAAGCCACAGTCTGACGCCAGATGTCCTGTGGCGTAGGGGTTGTGTGTTGTGCTGGGGACACACTGTTGAGTCTTCTCTTGAGGCTGTCACATCCCCAGGGCTCTAGAATCTCTTTTCCTGCCCCCACTGAGGCTGCGATGCTCTCCAGGACCCAGAGGTCCCTGGTTTAAGCTTGATTCCTGCCCCAGTTCATTTGGGCAGTCCAGGCCTTTGGGTTGGGGTCCAAGTGCACTCAAAATGACAATATCCCTGTTGTGTCTTTCTGTCTCTCGTTCTCTACAGCAGCAGCTTCAAGCTCACCAGCTGTCGCAGCTCCAAGCCCTCGCTCTGCCTCTGACTCCACTCCCCGTGGGCCTCCAGCCCCCGTCCCTCCCCGCTGTCAGTGCTGGCACTGGGCTCCTCTCGCTCTCGGCCCTGGGCTCTCAGGCTCACCTCTCCAAGGAGGACAAGAATGGCCATGATGGGGATGCCCACCAAGATGATGATGGGGAGAAATCGGATTAGAGGGACCGGGGTGGGGGGAAGGGGCTGTCGGGGGGAAGGGGGTGGGTTAGTGCAAGATGCAGTATCTCTCTCTAGTTGCTGTGCAGCAGAATCCCAGAGACGTGTGTTTGGTGGCAGCTTGCCAGGCCTGCTCCCACGGGCAGCAGGGCCTGGGGGATGCCCCCACCACCGTCGCCGTGGGCAGGCTGCTGCACAGCAATGCAAGCGCCATAGCAGTAACCATGTGGCCGATCGTGCTCTCCCTGTGCCCAGCCTGGCTCCCTTGTCCCCCCTCCCACTGTCACAGAGCCAAGCCAGAGCCTGGCTCGGGCTGCTCTGGGGCCACTTGCCCCACCCCGGCTGTCCCAGCTCCTCGGTGCCATGTGGCTCCCCTCTGCCCGCTGCTCCCCGCTCGGTATTTAAAGATTGCCCCTTGATCCTAAAGAGTTCTGCACAACTCCCTGCTGGGGTCCCTGGCCCAGAACAATCTCCTCCCTCCCCAGGCGCTCTTGGTCTCGTCGCATCGCCCTGGCCCTGCCTCCCCCACGCCCCTCCTGCACTAATACCAGGCTGGCGCCTTGCTGTTCTGCATGTACCTGTTCTTAACCAGCTCTGGCTGCCAGGGTTTGGCCCTGGGCTGGAGGGGGAGCCTGTGCCACCTGCCCCCCCTCAGCACAGCACCCAGCTCGGGGGCCCAGGCGGCTGGGCAGAGGGGGCAGGCAGACCGAGAGCCTTCCCCAGCCTCCCCCTCCCTGTGCCCCTGCCCCGTGTAGAGGATACAGCAGCTTTCTCTGTTCTTATCCGTGCGCTAGCGTGTCTTCTTAAAAAACAAAAATGGAAAAAAAAAAAGGAATAATAATCTGGTGTTTGTATATAGTCCTTTAGAAAGATCTTGTTTTGCTTTTTGTGTTTAATCACTTGACCTATAATAAGAGGAACTGAAAATGCTGTATCAAGGACGTACAAGCTGTGCCTTTCAAATAAAGAAATAAGAAGGTTGGTTAAAACCATGACTTGCTGCCACTTTCTTGCTGCCTTTGGCATGACTTGACTTCCCTCTTCTCTGTTCCTCCAGATAGGGGAATCAGTTGGGGAGAAAAGGTAGTTTTGCTGGTTCACCTTGGACTCTGCTTTGGTTTCCCTGTGTGTTGTGGAAAGTGTCTGGAGGAGCAGCCCTCCTTCCTCCAGATGGTAGTGTATCCCAGACCATTCCCTGCCTTGCTTGTTGGATGTTCTGCTCTCCCTCTCTGGAGGTTTCTCTGTGAGCCAGGAGGAGCAGGGTTAACGCTGACACCCCTAGCTCTGGCTTCTCTTGTACTCTTGTCTCAGTAGGGGCTGGTGGAATGGGACAATCTTTGTGCCTGCATTCCTCTCTGGGACACCATCCCTCCCCCAGGCACCCGTGTGGAGCTGTGCTGGAGCTGGGGCCAGAACAAGGAGGCTGCCCTGGGGCAGGATGAAAGTGGGGAGTGTTGAAAAGGACCGGGGGCTCTCCAGAAGAAAAGCAAGGAGGCAAAACCCTCGAGGTCTGTGCCCAGAGCAGGAGCAGCGTGGTTTGGTAACACATGTGATGGTCCCTGTAGGCTGCCACAGGTCTGCTCTGTGTGTGCATAATTCATTTTTTCCTGTGGGCACAGAGGATAAGCTGCTTCTGTGGCACTTGGCCCCTCTGGAAAACCCGGCCTGCCTTGCCCTGGGGCTGAGATCGCTGTAATGGAATTGGCTCTTGATAATTAGAGCTGTCCTCTGGCTCCAGAGCCTGCTCCACCCTGATAACATCTTCCCCTCGGTATCTCTCAGGCCAGCTGGAGTGGGAAAATTTCCTTCCCCTGGGAAGGAAGGCACGGGGAGCCTTGTTGCACCCGGCTGCCCACGAGGTATGGAGGGGCTGGTGGGTTACAGAGCCTGTGAGCAGCACCAGGGCTTGACAGTGCACCCCTTATCTGGCTCTGATGCCTGACCAGCCTAATCCAAGCCAGGGGATGGCTGGGGCAGCATCCTCAGCACAGGCTTGCGAGGGACAGGGGTCTGTGAGGAGCACAGAACTCCAGCTGCTGGCTCAGGTTTTGCAGGGGGGTCCCAGCCCTGTCCCCTGCCAAACTGGGCATCCAATGCTCCCGGTGCTGCCCTGGGATAGATCCAGAGCACAGAGCCCATGGGTGGGGGACAACAGAGCTGGTGCTGTAAGGGCTGGCCTGACCCCACTGCTCTTGGGGGGGCTCCAGCACCGGGCAGACCCCTCGGACCCGCCCCTGGGAGCTGCTGGAACACGGCTGGTCAGTGCAGGGTGACCCCACGGTCCTGCGGCTGCTCCGAGGGACACCGAGCGAGCAGCTTTCTGATGTGAGAGGCTCAGGGTTGGGGCTGCTGCAAGAGACAGCTGCTAAAAGCATCCCTGCCCTGCCAGGGCTGCAAAACCCACCGGGAGCTGTGGCTGCCCGAGGAGGCTGGAGCTTTTCCAGCACCTTCACCTCGAGGTCACTGGTTCAAATTCAGCCTGTGGGCTGGGAGAACCATCAGTGGATGTTAGTCCTGATAGACAGGCAAGGGAGGAGGATTTAGGAGAAATTGGTCTGAGCTTTTTTTTTCAGGAACAGACATCCCTCTTGTTGGAGCTAATTAGTGGCCTCGGTTCAGTGGACAAGGGGCTTGGACAGACCACGAGGCTGGGTTGCTGCTCCGCACTGGGCTGGGGGTATCTCCTTGCTCCCTGTGGGAGACTAACCCTTTGTAAAGCACAAAGACAGAACTTTTGGGCTCTCCAAATCCCCTGCACCTCCCAGCAGATGTTGAGCTGAACCTTTTGCTCCACTCCTGCTTCCCCTGATGCTTCAATCCCAAAATGTTTCTGTGGGTGGTGGGGGGCACCCTGATACCCCATCCCACTGAAAAGCAGTGCTGTGGTTCCCCGTGCCTCCAGCCTGGCTCTGTTTGCCACTGCTCCATCTGCCCCTGGATCTCCAAAGGGAGTCCTTTTTACCAGATTTGGCCTCCAATCTAATCACATGCCAAAATCTGCAAAGCTAACCCATACCAACAGCAAAAAAAAAAAGGGTTAAAAATACCTTCCTTAGGACTGTCCCAGTAGCTGCAGGCTTGAGGAAACAGCTTCTCTCCTTCCAAACAAGCTGCTCTGCCTTGTAACCTCTCTGGAGCCAGAAGCCCCTCTCCTGCCCTGCAGAACAGCTCAGTGCTTGCAGGGGCACAGCTGATGTGGGGCCTCCAAGGCTGCTCAGGGATGGTTTGAGACTGGCTCTTGGCAGAGAAACCCTTTCTCCTTGTGTTCGAGGGGTCACGATGCACGAGTGGGAGGGGGACACAGGCCAGCAGTCTGAGAACCAGCTCTGCTGGCACCAGGATCCTTGGAAAAACCCAGCAAAGCCCTGGCTCTTAAAGGGGGGTAGAGAGTGACAGTGACAGCCACTGTCCTGCTGCCCACAGAGCTTTGCTGTGGGGGACAGAGAGCCTGCCAGGGCAGGGGCAGGACCCCATCTGGCAGTGCCCAGTGCCCTGAGACCACCAGGCAGCTGCACAGCACTTAGCCCAGGCTTGACATTGGCTCCTGTTTACAGGGGCTCAGTAAAACTCTGTCACCCATTTCTCCTCCCTTCCACCTGCCTGTCACTGCAGGGGTCAGGAGCTGGCATCCTTCCTCCAGTAGGTGCCAGTTTTTCACTGGGTGAAGGATCCATGTCTTTCCCATAGGACAGAGTCCCCCAGCCCCTCATTGCCCTTGGCAGTAGTGGGGAATCAGAATCACCTCTACCACATCCCAGTCCCGCTCCCACCCTCCTCATTTTCCAGCACAGCTTTGCTGGAAACAATGGCACAGCCTGCAAGGCAGGAATGGTGGTGGAGCAAAGCCTCCTTCCCAATTCATCACTAATGCAGGAACACCAAGCCCTTTCTGGCTGCAGTGAGCACCAGATAAAAGCTAAAAGAGGCATCAATAATTAAGAACCACTCAGAGCTGGTAAGTGCAAACAGGAGCCAACATACATATCGATGGCAGCGCCAGAGACCAGAGTCTGTCAGCTGCTGGGATGCTCTCAGGGCTCCCACTTATCTTTTGCAGGCGTCCCCCTGTCCACAGCCCTGGGGTGACAAGGTGTCCCTGGCACCAGGGGGGCACAAGGGGCTGCAGACAAGAATGATGCACAGGGAGGGGGCAGGAGGGATCCCCCCAGCACCCCAGCTCTTCCTGCCTGTCCCCAGGGGCTCTGGGGACACGTGGCTTTGGAGAATGGATGCCAGCACTGGGAGTTTGGGGATGGGCACCTGCAGTCTGGTCCCAGGAGCGTGGCTCAGGGCACTGAAGAACCTTGATTTCTAGTAGAGCTTTGGCTCAGCTCTCGCTGCCTTGATGCCAGGTCTTTTTCCTCCTCATCTCATGTTCATTCTAGGACAGTATCCAGCCAGGATGAGGCCCCTGTTTGTGCCAGCTGCTGGTATACATGGCCTGGGAAATTCATGTTGTCTGAGGGTGCCAGGAACTTGTCTCTGCTGAGTTCAAGGCTCCTCATTCAAGTATGCAAGTGAGAAGCTGAAAATAGGATGGTTTGGAAATGCCAGGCAGGCACAGCGAGCCCTGGGAAACAGGATGGGCTCTGCCCTCGACCATCCCCTCTGGAGATGTGCTGGGCACAGGATGCTGCATGTGGGGAGAGGAATGACTTGACCCATGGCATGGAGCTGGGACAGAGCTGGGGCTGCCCTTCCAGGGTGTTCCCCTGCCCCAGGCTGGTGATCAGGGAGGGAGCTGAAAGGTAAAATCATCGGGGGTAATTCCAGCAGCAGCAACCTGCTTTGCTTGGATCCAGTTTCAAATAGAGCTCCTGGGTGTCCCTAAGCCCGGGCTGGTTTGATTTCTCTGCTGCTTATAAACAGAAGGGCTGTTTACAGCCCTTGCCTCTTGATGCTGGCCTGGATTTCAAACGCCCTCGTCCTTTGGGGCTATTCCAGGCGCTGCCCCTACCAGGCACGAGTGAGGGAGGCAGCCAAGCCCCGGCTGAGCATCCTGCAGTGAGGGCAGCTCTGGGCTGTGTCTGCTCTGCCCTGCACCTTGTCCCTGTGCCCGGGGGGAGCAGCAGGACCAGCTCCCCTCTCTGCTGCTCCCAGAGACCTGGGGGTGCCAAGGGTTAACCTCTTGTTGTTTTCTCCCCAGCCCAAGCACACGCTGAAGCGAATTAATCTCTGGGTTACAGGCTGTGCTGCTCCAGGGCCCGTGTCAATCACTAATGGAGGGTGAGCAAGACGTGTGTGACATCCATCACTCCGGAGCTGCCTGTTCCAGCCTTACCTGTGTCACTCTCCGAGACAGGAGAGCAGAGGGAGCTGCCTGGGGAAAACTGGCAATTTTTGGTAAGGAGTTTTGAAAAAAAAAAACAAACCCACCCCCCTGCAAAACATCTTCCCAGTCTCTCCTTCCCTTGAAACACGATCTGAAGTGTCTCCAGCTTTTGAAAAAAAACAAAACAAAACACCTTCCTTAAATAAAACCCCCCACAACTCTTTCAAGGCAACAAAAAAACCCCTCTAAAACTTTACATTTGGATTAAAATATGTATATTCCTATGCACAGATACATGGTGTACACACAGACACATATGTGCCTGCAGGAAAGGGAGGGTTTTGGGGGGGCTTTGGAGCCAGTGGGGGGCTGGAGCCCACCCGTCTGTGCCCCTGGATCTGCCCAGGGGAGTGGAATGGGCAAGTGCTGGGGCCGAGCAGGCTTATTCCTTGGAGCTGAGGGGTTTGGGGCCAGCCTGGCAGGGGGAACAGGGCATGGCGAGGGGGCAAGAGGAGGGGGAGCCCCCCCTGCCCGCAGCGAGTCACCAGCGCGATGAATAAAAGATGACGGTGAAACTCGAGGCATTAAATATTGAACCTGGTGGCGGTGCCCAGGTACGGCCGCGACCTGCAGTGCTGGAAGGGCTGCTCCTCCCTCGCCTTCAGCCGCCCCGGGGGACGGGGGGTCACGGGGAAGGGTCCTCGGGGTGTCCCCCCCTCGGGGGGGGGGTGTGTGTGTGTCCTCGGTGTGTGTGTCCCCACGGTCTGTCCCCCCTCTCGGTCTGTCCCCCCCCGTGTGTGTGTGTCCCCCCCCTCGGTGTGTGTGTCCTCGGTGTGTCCCCCCTCTGTGTGTGTGTCCCTTCGGTGTGTTTCCCCCCTCGGTGTGTTGTCTGTCTGTCCCCCCCCTCTGTGTGTGTGTCCCCCCGCTCTGTGTGTGTGTCCCCTCGGTGTGTGTGTCCTCGGTGTGTCCCCCCTCTGTGTGTGTGTCCCTTCGGTGTGTTTCCCCCCTCGGT
>JAWWEE010000075.1:2451075-2463434 GCA_035221455.1 Xenops minutus | reverse complement strand
GCGGGAGGGGATGCGGGAGGGATGCGGGAGGGGATGCGGGAGGGCTGCGGGAGGGATGCGGGGGGGATACGGGAGGGGATGCGGGGGGGATGCGGGAGGGGATGCGGGAGGGGATGCGGGAGGGATGCGGGAGGGATGCGGGAGGGGATGCGGGAGGGATGCGGGGGGCGCAGCAGCCCCAGGGGCTGCGGGCAGAGGTGTGGGTGGCCCGGGGGTGTTGGGGCCAGGGCAGCCCGGGCTGCTCGAGCAGGGCGTGAAGTGGGGAAGGAGGAGATGGAGAAAGGGCGCTCGGGGAAGGGAGTGCCTGGGGTTGGGGTTAGGAGAGGCGTCAGCACTGAGGGGTAGCGTGAAACTGAGGTTTGGGGCACCAGGTCCTGAGTGGGGGGTCCCAAGGGGAAGATCAGCCTGGTTTGTGTCCTCAGGCTGAGCAGGGTGCAGGGGGCTGTGGAGGGGACAGGGCACTGCGTGGGTGTGACAGGGGTAGGGTGCAGGTGCCCCAGGGAAGGGCATGTGCCAGCCCTGCATCCCTGTGAGACTGCAGGGGGAGGCAGGAGATGTGCCCAGCTCGCTGAGGTCCCAGGGAGGGATGGGGTCTGGAGGGATGGGGCAGGAGATGCAGGTCCATGAATGGAAACCCTGGATCCCGTTTGCAGCCTGAAGCTGGAATGTGAGAAGCTGGTGAGCGAGAAGACAGAGATGCAGAGACATTATGTCATGGTGAGCTACCCCTTCCCTGTCCCCCCTGCCTCCCCAAAAGCCATCCTGGCCTGCTGCCCCCATGCTGGGGCTCCACTCACCCTCTCACCCAAAGGGGTCAGTGCCCTGCCAGGGGTGCCTGGCCTGGTGCTGCCCCCGGGGCCAGAGCTGGGGGGTGTGAAGGAGGAAGGAGTTTGTCACTATTCCTGGCTCTTCTGTGTGCTCAGGGCTGCTTGAACCCGGGAATCCTGCCATAGGTTTTGTCTCTTTTATTTTCTTTCCCCCCCACCTTTTTCTATTTGGCCTTTTAAGAGAGCTCTCCACTCCTCCCTGTCTCTCTCCCAAGAGGTGGGTGTTTTAGAACTGATACCCCCAGGTTGGTGTTTTTGGGTGGGAAGGGGAAGGAGTGGGGCAGGAGCCCTTCACAGTTGCCAGCCAGAGCCTGGCAGGAGCAGAGGAGCTGCTGGGAGGAAAGAAAGAGATTGGGGACAGCAGAGCAAGAGCAGCATTCCCTCTCCTTTAGCATTTGACACTACTGACCCCTCTGGGGAAAGGGGAAACCCAAACTATGCCATCCAAGAGGCAAAAAGGTGTGAACTCAGGGAACTATTGTCCCTGTGGTGAAGACAGCCCTGCCCATGAAGCCAGGGGTGTTGACATTGCAGGGCATGTTCCCCTCACCCATCCTGGAGGCTCAGGGATTCCCAGAGGGGAACTGCTTCCTTTGGAATAGGCTTTGCTGGAGGAAAGCAGGTCCTCTGGTCCCCCCTCTTCCCCAGGTGTGAGGGGATGGGGTCGGCTACTGGAATTACTGGCAGGGTCAGTAGTGGCTGGCAAAGGCTGTAATGTGCTGTCATCCTTGCTCTGCTCAGGCATGACACCCATGTGGCTGAGCAGCAGTGTCAGGGTGTGAGTCTGGATTAGGAGTGGCACAGGCCAGGCCAAGCCAGGATGGGGGGCAGCAGGACTGGATTCTCCTGGCTTATATTAGTGTAGAAATTGCAGGTGTTTGCAGTCTGTGCCTGCTTCCCACCTTGTTCCAGGCTCCTGGTGTGGGATCTTGGCCCATGGTGTGTGGGACAGCCATTCCTCGTGGGCTGGGGGGAGCAGCAGAGGGGGAGCTTGGCCAGGAGGAGCAGCAGGAGGAATGGCAGCCAAACCCATGGCTGGTCATGGTCCAGCTGCTCCGGGCAGCTCCTAACCAGGCTGTGTTGTGGTTTTCCTCTCAGTACTATGAGATGTCCTACGGCCTGAACATTGAAATGCACAGGCAGGTAAGTGAGGGGGGTCTGTGCCAGCAGCAGGGGATGGTGGGGAAGAGGCCAAGGTTGGAGACTGTTGGAAAATGACCTCCCTCATCCTCTCATAGCTGTAATGGCATGGGAGACACAGAGCAACGGCTCTGTGCAAGGGACTGGCTTGCAAAGGAGTCCAAACATTGTCAGGACATGTGCTGTTGAGTTCCTTGGGACAGGGGCCCCTCCCTGCCAGCCCAAAGCACCACTCAGAGCCCTTATGTGAGCCCTGGTGCCTCCCTGCAAGGCTTCCCTGGGGCCCCAGCTGAAGGAGGGCTGTGGAGGAAACAGCAGAAGCTGGAGCCCAGAGGCAAATGTATTGTCTTTCTTTTCTTTTCTCTTAATCCCCTTTTCCTTTCCCAAAGCCAGAGGAGTGTTTTCACCCTTCCCTGGTTCCCCTTTTGTTCCAGCGTTAATTTGCTTTCCCTCTTCAGATTTATCAATCTAGTCATCATGGGCTCTCTGCCAGGGAAATTAGTTTGGACCAATGCCTGACAAAGTGGCAAGTCAACTGCCATATTCCTCCAGCTGGCTCAGCCCTTCCGAGTTTGCTCCTTTTGTTAGCAGGGAGCGTGGTAAAGACCACAAGCACGTTCCTGCCATCCCCACGGGCTCCAGGATCTGGAGTGGGACTGGGACCCAGGAATGGGACTGGGACCCAGGAATGGGACTGGGACCCAGGAATGGGACTAGGGCTGGGGGGTGGCCCTTGCCACGTGGGGCCAGTGACTCTGCCTGCAGTGGTTGAGAAAAATGGGAGTCCTGACCCACCCCAGTCCAGCTCCTGGCTCTGCCTGGGCAGGAGGGCTGGAGGAAGGGCATCTCTGGGTGCCAAGGTCCTGTGTGGGTGTTGTGGCAGTGGCTGAGACAGCAGCTGGGACCTGCAGGTGAGCAGGGTGCTGATGGGTGCAGGGCACAGCACGTAAATGTTCCCTTTGTTCTCCCTTGGCTCTGAGCGTGGTTTGACCTCTGCAACACTGCTGGGGATTGTCAGAAACCTGAGATGCAAAAAGGCTTCGGGGCAGCCGGTGCCTCCACCAGTGCCAGGGTGGATTTGCAGTGGGGGAATCATTTTTTACCCAGGAGACGTGGGTTTTCTCCTGGAGAGCCTGGGCTGGAAGCCACAGCCTCTTTCCTCAGAAGTGCTGCTTACCCTGGCGGGGCCGTGGCCAGGCTGTGGGTCTGTCTGTGACCACAGGCTCTCCTCGGAGTGTGCACCAGGTTCCCTGCATTCCCTTGTTGCTGCAGCTGGGCAGGGGCAGCTCTGGGGGGCTCTGTGCCTCCCCTGCCCCTTTGGAAGGAGCAGGGAGAGCTGCAGACTGACTGGGGGCTTGATGGGGATGGGAGCAGTGGGGTTCCTGCTCCAACCAGGGCAAGCATCACCATCAGAGCCTTGCAGGGTTTGCTGGTGCAATGCCAAGAGGGGCTGGACCTGTGGGAGTTCTGCGTGCCGCTTTCTCTGCCCTGGCTCCGAGTGTGACACTTGGGGACAGTGCAGCGTGTGGGTGGCCTGATGCCAGTGCCTGTGGCTGAGCTCTGCCCCCTCCCTGCCCGTGCCAGCAGCAGCCTCAAAGCCAGCCTGGGTTTGGGCTGAGCAAAGCCAGCTGGGCTGTGACAGCACTGACAGCTCTGGGGCTCGCCTTGGCCTGGGTCCACGGAGGGATTTTGGGCATTGGGTTCCCTCCCATGTGCCTGTGGGGGTCCAGCAGCCCTGGGCAGAGTCGTCCCTTGGCAGCAGCTCAGGAAAACCCAGCAGGGATGTAGAGGCAGCAGGAGAATTTCCACTGAGAGGATTTATGTAGGGAGAGTTTAACTCCTCTGCAGAGGCTGCGTGCCTGCAGGATGCTTGGCTGCTTTCCCCTCTGCTGGAGGGGATGGGATAGGGCTCCCAGGTGATACCTGCTTCCTCTTTCAGGCAGAGATTGTCAAGAGACTCAGTGCCATCTGTGCCCAGATCATCCCCTTTCTGACACAGGAGGTAAGGAGAAGGCAGGGCATGTGCATCGAACTGCTCCAGCTTCTCCCAAGGGAGGCCCTTGGGAAGGGGGAGATCAAAGTCTAGCCTGAAAAATGGGATGTTTTTGGGAGGAAAACTTCTGTACCTTTGCTGGAGGGGTGGGAGAAGGGGCTGTGCAGCCCCAGATGGTTGGGGCAATGCAGGGCTGCTGCTCCCTCAGGCCAGGAGCACGGTGTGACCATCCCATGCTCTTCCTTCCCAGCACCAGCAGCAGGTCCTGCAGGCAGTGGAGAGGGCCAAGCAGGTGACCATGGGGGAGCTCAACAGCATCGTTGGGGTGAGTCACTGCCCAGCCCTTCCCTGCCCCGGGGTTTGGACCCTGCAGCACAGTGATGCTGGAAAGTCAGGGCTTTTACTACTTTGGTAAGCCCAGGGCTGGTCCATTGCAGTGAAGGGGTTTGCCACTGCATCCCAAAGGTGGTGGATGGGGGGCAACCTCAGGGATCCATCCCCCTTGGCCCCCACTGCCCCGAGCAGAGCAGGGCAGAGCCACAGCTTGGGTTCTGCCATGTGTTGGGATCGTGCCTGCTGCAGGGAGGGTGCTGGTTTGGGCACTCAGGGCTCCGGGGGGGGAAGGAGCAATGGGGAGACCCAGACTGTGCAGCCCCAAGAGCTCCTGGTCTGTGCTGGCACCTCATCCCACCCAGCTTTGCATCACAGGCAGTGCAGGAGGGGAGGGCTCCGGGCATGGCTGTGGCTGGCTCTGCCACATCCAGCACTGTCTGCTCTTTCTCTTTCAGCAGCAGCAGCTTCAGCACCTCTCCCAGCACACATCCCCTCTCCCACTGGCACCCCAGCCCTCCAGCATGCAGCCCTCCAGCCTGAGTGGGGCCAGCAGCACCTCGAGGCTCCTGGCCCTCTCGGGGGCACTGATGGCACAGTCTCAGCTGGCCACCAAGGAGAGAGTGGCCCAGGATGGGGAGAACAGAGGTAAGGGGGACAAGCACGGCTGGATTAACCCTTCAAAGGCTGGCTGAGTCAGTGCTGGGCTGCAGGGCTCCTGCTGCCTGCCCTGCCTCTTTGCTGGTGCTCCTCAGTGCCTGGCTGTTGCAGCCCTGGGGATGGCAGGTCCAGGTCATGAAACACGTGCAGTGCCAGGAGTTTGGCTCCGTTTTTGACCCAGGAACTGCTGCTATGCAATGATGGTGTGGCTGTGTTTGCACTCCTGACACTGGGTAGCAGGGCTCTGGACAGATGTCCCTGCTCCCCTCTGTGTTTCCACTGTCTGAGGGTCCCCCCTCCACGAGGCAGCTGGGAGGGTGTGAGGTCCCCATCACAAAAAAACCCTCTTTAATTACACCAGGGTTTACACCAAGTAAAGATTTGATGCCCAGAACTGAGACTTTAAGGGAAACTACTATTTCAAGCCCCTGGTAGAAACTGTGAGAGCCACAGGTCTGGGGTAAGGAATTTAAAAACCAGAGCCCTATTGCATGTGTGGTGCCTTGTAAACTACATTAATCCCTAGTTCTTATGGATGCCTCCTCCTGTCAGGATCACAAAGTGCCTGACAAACATCATCAATATTTAATCATCGTGAAATCAGTGCTCTGAATGCTACTGGCAGGACTGGGCCAAATTAGTAATACTGCCCAGCTTTGCTTGTGGCCTGTTGCTGCTGAACTGCTGCACAGAGGAGAAGCTGCTCTGGGCTCAAGTCCCCCTTTGCAGAGTGCAGGCATTGGGTAGTTGTGCTGACAGGGAGGCTGGGGCAAGGACAGGGGCTCTGGGCAGCTCTATGGGCTAGAAACAGGCAGCCAGTTTTAGCAGCTGTAGTGATGCTTCTCTGCAGACTTCCCCCTGGGGACGGTGCTGACTGAAATGCAGTTGGGACAGCACCCAACAGCAGCAGCAAAGCTGGGCTTTGCTGGGTGGGCTTTGCTGCAGTTTCTAATGGCCTGGTTTGGCTTGTTAAGATGTCAGGGTGGGGAAAACAGCAGCAGGCAACTGTGGGTGGCTGCTCTGTGCCCCTGCACGCAGCTGTCTGCAGTGGGAATTCTGGCTGTGTTTCTTTAAGAATGGCTTCCCGAAGGAGAAAAACAAACTCCAGGGAGAGGATAAAAGCAGGCTGTGCTTTGCTGAGCCTGCTTAACCCTCAGAGCCCAGATAGCCCCGTGCCTCCAACCAGAACTTCTCCCAGCCCGGGGCTCTGACCGTGCTGAGAGCCATTCCTCAAAAGAAAGAAGAGGTGAAACGCTCCATCTGGCTGGGGTTAATCCCCTTGCTCTGCCATAATTAGCCAGAGCTGGTGTGAATTGAGCTGAGCCAGGGGTGTGGGGAGGATGGCAGGCATCCCATCCTGTCCTGGACCATGGCCTTGGAGCAGTGCCCACAGGAGTCCCTCAGCTCCCCATCCCTGCCTGCCTCTTTCTGCCAGCAGAGACCTGGAGGAGTTTGTTCTTTCCAAATGCTGGTGGGTCTCTAGGAGGGAAAACCAACAGGGTTGCTAGACTGCAGCCACAACCCTGTGCTTGGATTTGCAGTAAATGCCTGGCACTTCCTCCCTGGACCTGTTTTGCTGTGCATGTACAAAAGGCTTGGAGCCTTTCCAAGCCAGGTTTTTAGACATGGCTTCCTAAGGAAATAGGATGGGTGTGATTCAGGAGGTCTCAGCTGGCTGGTCAGCTCGTCCCCTCCTGGCAGCTTTGGACCTGTCACCACATCTAGGGAAGAGATTCTGAAGCTGGGGTAATTTCTTGGAAGTCAGTGGGTAAATAGAGATCCCCCTGCGTCCCTGAGGAAGACCAGTGGGCTCACCTCCCATTAGACAGAGAACTCACACTTGAGGTGGGCAGAGTGGGAAATCAGGGATGATCTGTAAGCCTGTTTCCTGCATTGCCCAGCAGTGCCCCCCTCTCTTCCCTGCCCCGGGTATGTGGGGCACAGCCTTGGCATTAACAGCCTCTTCCTCTCCTTCCTCCCCTCTGCCTTGCTGTCATGGACCTGCCTGGGTGTTCTCCCTGCTGCTGCCTGGCTCCAGAAGGTGCCCCAAGCCAGGTAAGTCATGAGGGACCAGTGGCCTCAGCTGCCCTCTGTGGCATCTCCAGCATGGTCCAGGCAGGAGCTGAGCTGGCTGCCAGCTCCTGGGAATGGCTGGGGGTGCTGGGCAAGCTTTGCTGGCCTGGGTGGGCTGTGTTTCTATTGGGGTTTTGTAGCTGAAGGTTCTGGGCCACCTCAATTCAGTCTTTGCTGATGCAAGGATCTGAAGATCAAGGGCTGCTCCCAAAATAACCAGCTCTGTCCTTTTCAAGGAGTTTCCAGTTTAGGAATCTCTCTGAACAGGTCTCCCTTCTAAGCCTGGTGCTGCCAGCCCCTCTGCAGTCCTTGGCTGCCCCCTCCCTTTTACAATCCCCCCAGCCCCAGGTCTGTGACTCCCTTCCCAGGCTCTGCAGTATCCAGAGCTCCAGCTCCTGGTACAGGCAGGGGAAGGAAGGGTTAAGGATCTTCTCCACTGGGGAACAGGTGGCATTGATCTTAGGCTTGCAGTCAGGTGGGAGAGGAAGAATGAGAGAAGGTGTCTGTGCTGTGCAGGGGAGATCCCATACCTGCCCAGAGATTGCCATGGGGACAGGGAGCATTCTTGCTGCATCCTGGTTCTGTGTGCCTTGCTGTCTCTGCAGGGGTGGATCAGCTCTCCAGTCATGCTGGGGCTGCACCTTGCTCAGCTCCCAGATCTCTGCAGCCCCTGGTGCTGGTGGCAGCTGCACATCCTGGTCCTCCCCCATTGCTGTCACACTGGGGGGCTGTGGCCCCCTGCTCTTCTCCTCCTGCCCTGCTTTGGCCAGAAAGGCTTTGGGATTTTGGGCTCCTGCCCACAAGCCAGGGAGAGGCTTTGCCAGGGTGGAGGTGCTGATGGAGCAGGATCTGACCTGGCTGTCTTTCCTCACACTGGCTCACATGCCTTCCTCTCCCCCCTCTGCCTCAGAGCATTTCTTCTTCCCCTCCTGAGAGCCTGCAGGACGAGGAACGGACGGGGCTGAAGCGGAAACGGGAGGAGAAGAACCTGCCTGGGCATTCTGTGAGTGCACCAAGGAGTGGGGCTATGGGAGCTGGGCCTGGGAGGTGGCTGGGGAGCCCTGTGCCTGCCCTGGTGCAGGGACCTGGTGTCCTGTGAGCAATAACAAACCAAATGGAGAGCCCAGGGTTGCTGCCAACCCCTCTAGATGAGGGGCCTGGGTTGCTGCCAGCAGGGCATGGTGTTGGTCTATGAGGAGTGATGAACAGGAGAAAATGGGTCTTTTTGCTGTCTGGGATCCTGGGGCAGAGCACAGAGCCTGGTCCAGCCTGTCCCAGTCCTGACTGAGCCCTTCTGGATTTCTCCCTCCTTGCAGGATAGCGATGGGGACAAGAGTGACTCCAACCTCGTGGTGGATGAGGTAAACCCTTACACTTGGAGCCTTGCAGGGTATCCAGCTCAAGCTGTAGTCATCAGGGTTAGGATTCTGGTCCCTGAGCTCTGGAGTTCCTTGGGCCCCAGGTCATTTCTGCTGGCCAGCAGCAGCCAGACAGGACATATGCCAGCCCTGCTCCGATGTGTTCATGCCAGCCAAGACAGACTCCACTCCTACTGCTCTGGGTGGAAAGCTGTGCCAGCCAGGGCTCGGCTTTGCCAGCCACAAGATTGGCTCTGATTCACAATCCCCTTTCAGCCCCTCTCCTGTAGCGTCCCATATGGGGAGACTGATAAGCTGAGAGCTCCAGGGAGATGGGCTTGCTGCTGGCAGCTCCAGTGGGTGGAGGTGGCAGGAGCAGGCAGCCACACTGTGCTGCCTTCAGCAGGAGCCTCACAGCACACCTTGCTCCTGCCAGCCCCAGGCTTTGCAACACACCTCATGCCCTGCCTGGCCCTCGAGCAGCCTTGACTTTAACACACTGTGTCCTGTCCCAGTGCAGGGAGTACACTGGATCCCAGTCCTTTGCAATGGAACTGCCACATGCTTCTGATACAACCTGCCCTGACTGCTGAGGCAGACATGGCAGAAATTTATCCCAGCCACAACTATTCCTGGCAGAGATGATGTTTTCTGGGACATACCTGTTCCTTTCCTGGAAGACAGGGGGGGAGGGACAACAAATGTGAGGTCTTTTTTCCTCCTGCCACTTCCTAAGAAAATACAAGCCCTCAGAGGAATATCAGGAGGAATTTCTGCAGGAAACAACACTTACAAAAACTGCTTGGTGTAATTATGGTGATAAAAATCACAGGCCTAGTTGAACATTTATAGGAGTGCATGAGCTGATGGGTGGCCTTGCCTCTGAAATGGCAGCCCCATCTCAGTTCCCCATGTGCTGGTCCCCATCCCTCCTTGTGAAGGAATCCATGGCCACCAGTGTCCTCTGAACTTGCTGTCACCTCTAATTTTGTTCAAAGAGAAAAATCAAGGCAGGTTCTTCTCCAGGGGACTGTGGAGCAGAACAGAGGCCTCTGAGTGGATGCTGGGGCAGATGGGACAGGGAGGGGTGGGGGGAACAGACTGGGGCTTGGTGGTCCCTGGTGGCTCCCCAGGATCCCTGTCATGCCTGCCCTCCTGCACAGACAGGACTGGGGTGGTTCCTGCTCCCCACAGATGTTTTTTCTGCCCCCAGGACCCCTCCTTGGAGCCCAGCAGCCCTGGCCACTCGTGCCAGGAGATGCCCAACAGCCCAGCCTCCATCACCTCCAGCAGGACCACAACACCCCTCGGGCCAAAGGACCAGAGCCCAGCAGGGAGGCAGGTGGGCAGCCAAGGCTGGGGGTGGGAACTGGGGCCAGGGATGTGGCCCCCAATTTCTCTGTGGCCAGTCTGCTTGCAGCCCAAGTTGGGCACAGAGATGCTGGTGCTGAGGGTTTGTACCCACAGCAGGATCCCCCCCAGCCCTGGGAGCAGGGATCAGTGCCCTGGGAGGGGTTAAGTGCTGCTGGGAGGACAGGCTCTGCAGTATTCTCCATCCAGCTGCCTGCAGGATTCTCCAGAGCTGTTTGTAGCAATTGATTTTTCCCTTTTTTTTTTTTTTTTCCTTTTTATTTTTTTCCCCTTCCCTTCCTCCTTGCTGAGCACAAGTCCAGTGCTCAGATTGACACATCAGCATGTGGGAAGGGGGAGGGATGGTTGTGCCACTCCTTGGCCTCCGATCCACCGCAGGGACCAAGGGATGGTGTCCCCCCCATGCTGGGTCAGGAGCTGGCTGGGGGCTGTGGGCAGCAGCGAGCAGCAGCTCCCCAGCACAATCGGATTAGAGCAGACAAAGCGCCCTGAGCAATCTGCCAGCACAGCACGTAGCTTTTCTCTGTTATTAATTTTTTTTTTTTCCCTCCTCCTCCTCCTTTGCTGGTGTCGACAAAATCCCCAGAGAGAAAAAGCGGAAGAAATGAGAGAGGCAAGGAAAAAAAGCAAGGAATGAAATAATAGCTGTGGGGATCGGAGAGGCCAGTTCATCCCAGATGTCCTCGTGGTCCAGGCTGGGGATGGGAGTGTCCCCCCACCATGCAGGAGGGAGCAGCAGATCTGTCATGGCCCTGGGGGTCCTTGTGGGCACTGCAGGGCACAGGGTTGTGGTTATTTGGGGTGACCTGGAGCTTGCACCTCTGGGGGGAGTGGGGACATGGAGCTGCAGCACACCATGGGAATGTGTGAGAGGCAAAGGAGGAGAGGAGAGGGGTTTTGGGCCCCAGATGGCCAAGTCCCTGTGCACCTCTGTCCAGCAGCAGTGCCTCCCAGGCTCCTTCCCCTCCGCAGGGTTTGGAGGGTGTTGACCCACCTGTGATGCTGGGGGTGGCTCTCCCTTGCAGTGTTCTCCCCTCTGAGGCTGCTCTTTGCTCTGCTGCACAGACTGACCCTCTGGCCAGCACTGTCCCCTCCAAGCCCTCTACTTCCTCATCACCCCACGGCTCCCTCACACCCAGCCCTGGTCCCAGCTCGGTCATCCCACTCCGGCAGCCCCCCACCAAGGCACCCACCACCGACACCATCAGTGAGTGTTTGGGGACAGCAAGGGGGTCGTGCTCTGCTGTGGGGGCTGGGATGAAGGGGGGCAGGGCTCTCTCTCCCATCAGCAGAGCTGGCAGGGCCATTTTGCTCTGCAAAATCACCCATGGCCAATGCACACCTCTGCCACTGCCACATACCCGACTGCTGATGCTTTCCTGGTGGGCTCAGACCCACCAGGGTTGGTGTGTCACTATGTGGAGGTCTTTGTTATGGGGAGGGGACGGGTTTTATCTGGGGTTCATTGTTTGATGAGTTATCATTTTGGTGGGGCTGTGTGAAGCTGGGTGCTTCAGGGAGGTTGGAGGGGTGTCTGTGCCACCACCAAATGCCCCTTTTCCACGGGTGACACTTGCCCACACCTGCGGGCCAGGGCCAAGACATGGGTCTCTCCTCACACAGCTCTCCACAGCCCCCTGAGCACCTCCAGCCCCTACAGGTCCTCCTTTGGGAGGGTGCCCCCCACCACCCTCAACGGGGAGCTCCCAGTCCCCAGCAGGTACATGGGCATCCACCTCTCGCCGCAGGTCAGCAGTGCCATCCTGTATGGCCAGTCCCCCATGGTAAGTGACCGAGGGACAGGCCAGGGCTGCTGGCACGTGCTGGCTCTGCTGCCTGCCTGCTGTGGTGCTGGACATGGGCTGTACCCAGGCAACATCTGGGGCTGGAGCCAGGGTGGGGGCACAGCTGTAGGAAGGGCTCCCTTCCAGAGGTGGTTGGGTTGTGGGGCTGGTGGAGGCTTCAGTGCTCATAGAGAAGCCTCTGCTGCTCCCACTGGTGTGTAGCTCTGTTTGTCACTTTGTCACTTGCACGTGGAGGACACACCGAGCAAGGACCTTGCACAGAGCCAGCCTGGCCTTGTCCCAGGCCATGCAGGGAAAGGCATGAGCCCAGCCTTCTCACCCTCTCCTCTGCTCCTCATATGGCCTTTGCTTTGTGCAGGTGGCTTTTGAGTTGCAACCCCACCTGAGGGCTTCCACCATCTCATCTTCAGTCTCAGCCATCCCTGGAGGGAAGTGGTAAGTGGCTGCACACACTGCAGGGAGGGTGGGCAGCGAGGGGCTGCACCAGGAGCAGGGAGCACCTCCTTCCCCAGGGCTCATCTCTGTGCCCAGGGCCAGGAGGGAGTTGCTCTCCACTTCTGAGTCCAGCGCTGCCACTTCACTCTTGGCAGCTGGCGGTAACAAGGAGCTGGGTAATTACATCCCTCATTAGCCAGAGTGCAATGGGCACCTTCTACCTGGCTGAGGGACAGGTCAGCTCCTGCACTCCGGCCTCATGCAGGGATTGCTCAGTCCTCTCCTCTGCTCCTTTGCAGTGCCTACTCCTTCCACGTCAGCGCCGACGGGCAGATGCAGCCGGTGCCTTTCCCCCCTGACGCCCTCG
>JAWWEE010000075.1:2425367-2436418 GCA_035221455.1 Xenops minutus | reverse complement strand
GGGGGGTTAACCCGTGCGGGGCCGGGGAGGGCGGGGGTCGGGATGGTCTGGGCCGGTCCGGCACGGCTCGGTCCGGCACGGCTCGGTCCTGTCCAGTCCGGCTGGGCTGGGCTCGGCTAGGTGTGGTCCGGTCCGGCTGGGTCCGACTGGGATGAGTACAGTACGGTCCGGCTCGGCTCGGTCTAGTCCGGCTCGGCTCGGCTCGGTCCAATCCGCCTCGGCTCGGCTCGGTCCGATTCGCCTCGGCTCGGCTGGGTTCAGTCCGGCTCAACTCGGCTTGGCTCGGCTGGGTTCGGTCCGTCTTGGCTCGGCTCGGCTTGGTCCAGTCCGGCTCGGTTCGGTCCGGCCCCTTCCCAGCCCCGCAGCAGGGACCCCCTCGACTTTGCACCGCAGCCCCATCGTCCCCCGGGCAGCAGCGCTCGGCTTTGGGGTTATTTTTGCTGATAAACACTGAATACGGGAAGTCCCGGTGTCCCGTCCCGCTCAACCCCCCTTGTTATGTTTAATTAAGAAAATAAACGAACCCGACACCATCTCCACCCCCCGCCACCCCATCCCGGGCTGCAGGTCCCGCCTCACCGGGAATTCCCTGTGATTCCCTGCGTGATGGCGGGGAGTGGCAGCATCCCTCTTGCCCCACAGCTCTGGGGTGGCCTTGGAAGGGCTCCTGGGAAGGGGTCCTGTACCGGCTCTGTCCCTCAGCCCCAGCAAAGGAACCTGCCATCACCCCAGCATCCTGCCCCATCCTGCCCCCCAGCCGGGGGTCCATGCCCCTTAGCATGGGCAGGCACTTGGACTGGGAAAGGGACCCCCGTGTCCCCGTCCCAGTAGCCCTACAGCAGCCCCCACATCCCCACCAGCGCTGTCATAGCCCTCCCAGAGCTCTCTGTGTTTCCAGCCAGCAGGCCAGGGGCCACACAACCCACTCGGGTTTTCTCGTGGGTTTCCTGGTGGCTTTACTCCTTCCAGGGAGACCAGTGGTTGCTCGACATTTTCTGCTGCTGCAGGTCAATCCAGGCTTACACTGAGCAGGAAATAAAACATTTGAAAAGCAGCAGCTGGGAGGTGTCTGTCCGCCTCTCCCCCTCTTTAACCTTAATCCAGCAACAGGCCAGTCCTCCTCTCCTCACCACAGCTTCATCCTCGGTCCTGTCGCTGTCCAAAGGCAGAGAAGGCTCAGCCCGAGGCACAGACTCATCCTCACAGCAGCATCCACTGATGCCGATTCTCAGCAGTGCTGGCAGGGAGAACCAGAGCCCTTCCTTCCGACAGCAACTCACCCCCAGCCCCTGAAAAAAAAAAGAACAATAACAATCATAACCTCAACAAACCCACTGAAACAGAGCAAGGGACATGCTGTGCCTGCCCAGAGGGCTCGGGAGTCCGAAGGATGATGGGCTACACTGGCCCTTGGGCTGGCAGCAGGGTTTTCCAGCCCTGAGCCAGGTCCTGCTGCTTTTACGGAGTGAGGAACCACTCTTAGTCCCCCTGTGGGAAGCCCAGCCCGTTTTGCCCCATTTTTCCCTCTCTGACCCCTGCCAGCTCAGGATTTTCTGAGAGCAGCTGTGATCTCAGGTGGGAGATCCCCCATTAACCCAGCTCTGCTGAGGGCAGACAGGGAGGGAAACCCTCCCCTCTCTGGAGCTGGGGATGCCCCTGTCCTGGAAGCACCCACTCTTGGCCCTGCACCAGCAACCAGTGGGGTTTGTGCTCCGTGGAGGGAAGGGGGTTGGTGGGGAGAGCAGCAGAAGAGTGGTCTCCCAGCCCTTATTATATTTTAAAATGTAATAGCAGCATGATATCTATTTTCGTAGACAGAACAGATCATTTCTGGAAGAGGGCCATAAATCTCAAAGGGAGGGGAAATAATTTGGCCAATGTCATGTTAAGGCAGCAAGAGTGTAAATGAGAAAAATATTAAACTAACAAAAAACCAAAAAAAAGCAGTCTAGACCTGGACTGAAGCACCATCTCTGCCCCTAAACCCCCTCCCCAGCCTCACAACCCTGTCCCCTCTGCCCTTTAGCTTTCCAGCATTATCCCAAGGGGGCTGGGGGGACCAAGATGCGTGTGATGGGCTGGCTGAGTGGAGAGGCCAAGGGAGCAGAAGAGAACAGGGACCCCAGTAAAGGCACTGGCAGGATCCTGCTGAGCCACTGCCCCAGGAGCAGCCCCCCTGCAGCAGTCCCCACACACTGTGCTCAGGGAGGCCACAGGTACGTGGGGTGTGGGACCAGGGACACCAGGGACAGGCTCGTACCTCTGTGTGCTTGGGGGACAATGTGCCTGAGGTGAGCACGTGGCTACAGGGCCAGCACCACGAGGGCACGATGGCAGCAGGACTGGGCAAGTGCTAATCCAGCACTGATGAGGAAAGCAACGAAGCCACTGGCAGACCCCCTGCCCTGCCACTGCCATCTCTGTCACCCTCACTGGCAATCCCCCTATCCCATCCCTGGTACCGAGGCTCTGGCAGCACCATCCTTCACCACCGGCTGCCCACACTGTCCATCCTGGCAGAGGCAGAGTGGAGAGGGGAGAGGCAGGGGTTTGGCATGGCCAAACCTGCTCGGTTCATGCCGTGTCCAGCAGCCAGTTCTCCGGCTGGCAGCAGGGTGATCCCTGCTGACCAGGAGAGACCTGCGAGCACAGGAGGTCTGGGAGTGCAGCACCGCTTTGGTAGGAGAGTTAGAAGGAAAGGATCCAGGAACACCCACCTCACCTGCAGCTGTGGGTCAGACCTGCCCCTGAGCAGGAGCCAGGGCCGGTGGGGAAGAGCCAGCCCAGCCACCCCGCAGGGCCAGGGCTCGGCAGCCAAGTGCTTCCCGAGAGCACGTCCCTGGCAGCGCCACAGCCCTGCACGGCCCCTGGCAGGCAGCACAAAACAAACTGCAGCTCGTCCCCCCTGGCTGCTTCCCTGGGCTCGGCTGCCAGTTCCCGCATGCCAGAGCGGGCAGGGGCTCCCCAGCAGAAAGAGCTCCGGCCGTGCCACCCCAGAGCCTGCTCTGCCCGGGGGCATCCCTGGCCTTCGCCAAGCTCAGGTGACCCGGGCTCCGGGACGGGGATAAACTCTTGCCTGGTGCTCTGATGAGAAAGACGCGACCTTTAACAGCCTCTCCCGGGAGCGCTTTCCCCTTCGCCTTCCCTCCTTCTGCGGCGGTTTAATTTCTTCTTTAGCCCCTTTCTTCCCTTAGCGAGATCAAAGGAGCCCATGGCACCAGGCACATTTCATGGGAAACGTCGATTAAAGGGAGTGGGGGAGGCGGCGCTGGTGGGACCAGAGGAGGAGCGGGAGGAGAAAAAGGAGGAGCAGGAGCAGAAGAAGGAGCAGGAGAAGGAGGAGAAGCGAGGCTGGAGGGAGCACCTGGCTCCATGCAGTGTCCGGGCAGGACGGGTCGGGCAGCGGGGGCGACACCGGGGCCGGGATCTCCTCCGGCCGGGGCTCCGGGGCTCCTCTCGGCGGCTCTGCCGGGCTCCTGCTGCCCTCTGCCGCCCCGGCCGTGTCCCCACTGCCCGCTGTGGGACGGGACCTCTCCCGTTCCCCGCCGGTGCCCCCCGGCCCCGCGTTACCCACCGTGCCGGGACCCCTCCGAACGCCCACGGGCCGTGCCGGGCAGGGCAAAGCCGCCTCCTCCGGGGGTCCCGGCCCCGGACCACCCTGCCCTCCACGATCCCGCCACGCTGAGGGGGAGCAGAAGCCCACGCGGCGTGGGCTGCGCTCGGGCAGGGGCTGCCAACACCCCTCCCGAGGGTGCGATGGGGTCGGTGTCCCCCAGCGCATTCCCGAGCCGCGGCCACCTCAGCCCTGCAGCCCCGGGCGCATCTGGCTGCAGCATCTCCCGTGGCCGCCGGCCAGGGAAGGGGATGTTTAGGGGATGAGTAACATCCTTCCTGGCAGCGCCGCTGCCCGCTCCTGGAAGCGGCTGCAGGCGCAGAGCAGCTCAGCCCCCTCGCCCGCCCCTCGCCCCACTGAGCCGGGAAAAGGCACAACAAGCGGAAAGGAACCTGGGGATGGGGCCAGCGCAAGAGAAGCCCGTGGAATCGGCAGGGGTGCCAGGAAGAAGGGAGGGAGGATGCTGCGTGGCACGGTGGGAGGCTGTGCGAGGAGGTGCAGGTTGGGGGAGGAAGCTCTGGGCCCCCTCTGGAGCAGGGCTGGAAGCCAGAGCCTGGCTGAGAGCTGCCAGGAGCAGCTTATTTTGGAAAGGAGGCGTCTTGGCAGAGCGCTTGGTGCGTGGAGCTGCTGACGCTGGGGAACAGGACGGCTCTCTCATCAGGTCCCAACCATGCCTCGCAGGCCAACGCTGCTTGGCTTGAGCCTGCAGCTGAATGTGCCCCAGCACAGCCAGGACTGGATCCCCAGCTCCTGAGTCACCCACTGCAAATGGGTTTGGACATCCCAGTCACGAGCTGTCACAATGCCCAGGGCCACAGCTCACCCTGAACATCAGAGGGGCTGATGCAGGATGCACAGAGCTCTTACTAGCTCCGACCCATGGAGCCAGGTAGAAGCTCAAGCCTTGAACAGAGAAAGAGAGGCACACAGGCTTAACTCACCCCTGGATGCTGCTTCCCTTCTCCTCAGCTCCCAGGAGCAGTACCAGCCCCACAGGGAGCCCAGCCCACTCTCTCCCACTGCTCAGGCCCAGGAACTCAAGGCAGTGGGGTCCAGCCCAGAGCCAGAGCACCACTGGCAGGATGCTGTGGCATTCAGCCATGACCAGGGCTAGCAAGGGCTAGAGAAATCCCAGACTTTGCAGCAGAAACTGGACCTACTTTGCCTTCCCCAGTGCCCTCCTGGCACCCATGAGGCCGAGGAGCCAGCACAGGCAGCTCCCTGCCCCTGTCCTTCCAGAGCAGCACACCTGGAGCAGGCTGCAGCTGAGAGCCCCTTGCTGTGCCTGCACACAGCTCAGGAGCTCCCAGCACCTGCAGGGTACGTGTGGCTTGGCATGCCCCAAGCTGGGTCAGGTCTCAGCCCGTCCCACAGTGGGGCACAGCTGTGAGCAGCAGGCAGGCAGCCTTGTCTGCCCTGGGACGGAGCAACCAAGCTCCCAACCAAGCTCCCAACCAAGCTCCCAACCAAGCTCCCAACAGGCAGCAGCCAGCCCTGCCCTTCAGAGCCGCACACTGCAGCATTGTGGCCCAGCTGGTTTTTCCAGAGATGCATCCAAGGGGCGAAATCAGATCTCAAGGGAAGGGAGCAGGCCTGTTCCTGGCTGTGCAGAGGAGCTGTAGAGGCAGTGCCAGGAATCGGGGCAGTTGCTGGGCACCACAGCAGGCCAAATGAAAACCCAGCAGGCAGCTCACAAACCTGGGCTGTACCTCACTCCCCAACTCCAGGAGCTGTTGAACCTTTGCAGAGCTTTGTTTGTAAACCCTGCGGCAGAGCTGCCCTGCCCTGGCACTTCCTCCAGCCTTGTTTTACACCATCAGATATTAAACAACCAGCACAGAGGGCTGGGATGGGGGAAGGACCCTGCTGGGGAGCAGGGAAGGACTTTTGGGAGGACGGCTCTCAGAGGAAAACAGAAAAGAAGCGTTGGGGAAAGGGAGTTCCCTCCACACAGGGAGGGTTGTTTTTGGTCAGGGCTTGTCTAGACTGGAGTCACCCACACTGTGCAAGCACATTGACACCATGCAGCCTCTCTGGGGCTCCTTGCTGTTCCCAGCAGGACTGACAGGCTGCACTCACCGAGGGTGGGCAAGAGCCGGCCCCAGGACTGGTCATCCCACCCCCAAGGGGACTGGGGGCACCCTGAGGCTTCCAAGGTGCTGCCTCCCGGTGTCCCCATTGCTTCCCAGCAGTTGGAGGGCCCTGTGCCCACCAGCTCCCCAGCCTGGCCCTGTCACCTGTCCCCAGCACAGCTCTTGGGCAGTGGAGGGACACGGGGCAGCTGTGCCAAGGCTCTTGGCTCCCTGCCTTCCTTCAGCTCCGGCTGCCGGAGCAGCCAAGGGAGCTGCAAGCACAAAGCGTCACTTTTTCCAAGAGCCTCTCCCTGCCTTCCCTCCTCCCTCGCCGAGCAGGGCCGTGTTTTTGGGGAGCACAGGAGGCTCCTGGGTCAGGGTAAAGGCAGTGCCAGGGTGGACCCGGCTGGGATAGGTCTTGGAGCCACTTGCTGGCCATGTCTCTGCTTGCCTCTCAAAGGGCTGCCTGGCCAAAGCACAACACCTTTGAATGTGATACCTCAAAGGCACAGCATGTACAAGGAGCACCTGGCCCTGGGGCAAGCCCATCTTTCCCAGCACAAGTGGGAGAGGGGCTTAGTACCCCTGACAGCCCCCAGCCACCACCTTCCAGCAAACCTACAGCTAACGAGGGGCTTCAGACACCTTTCCCTTGCAAAAGAAACCCCTGAACACTAAAGCTCATCCTCCAAGGCCAGGAGCATCCATGGAGTAAGAGAACAGGCCTGACACAGACATTCTTTAAGGACGATCTAATTTAAAAATACATTTTTATAAAAAACACATCATAATGAAAATGCATGTATTTTAGAGACCCACAGCACTCCAGTGCTGGAGGCAGCTGCTTGTCAGCGATGGGACTGCTCCATACCCATTTTCCCCCCTTCCCCAGGACATTTGGAGCCCCGTGTCCAGCTCCACATCCCCATTTATTTTCCTTTACCACAGAAAATGTCTCCCTAGTCCCCCACACACCCTAAAGCATCAGCTGAAGCTGCAGGAGTGACAAAGGCTGGAGGATTCCCTTGCCCAAGCCTGGCATGAAGCAGGCAGGTGGCAAACTGCCCTCGCTCCCAGCACTGCAGTATCAGACACTGCTGGAGAAGAGCCTGCCTGGGCACCCTTTGCTCGCACCAGCAGCTGGTGGGCAGGACTGCGCTTAAAGGTAACCAATGGAACAGAGAAGAGCTCTGGATTGCTTTAATCCTTTCCAAAAAAGTGTAGCTAGCCCAGCAGTTGTCCCCCTCCCTCTGCGCCTGTGAGGATTTGTACTCATAAGGCTGGCTAATTTGACAGGGACAACACACACTCAGCACAGGCAATCTCAGACTTCCCGAGGAGTTTGCTCTTCGCTCAGTGTGCTTTGCCAGCCCAATAAATCCACTCCCACGTGTCACCCTCCCCTCCCTCCCTTCCTCCACGCGGAGGGCTGGGACAGCAGCCTTGGAGCATGACTCAGACACGCACAGGGGGTGAGGACATCCCCTTCCCACGGGCAGGGCACTGGCATCACCAGGTACCGCCAAGTCCAGCAGCACTGTGAGCACAGGGAGCCGGACACCACGGCACTGTGGGAGTGGGAACAGGCAGGGGTTGTCCCCCTGGTACCTGTGGCAGCCAGAGGCACCAGAACCATGTGGAGCCAACAGTTAATAGAGAGCCAGTGTCCCCATCCCTGGAGCCAGGAGCAGAGCACGGCAAGGGGCAGGGGTGCAGTCCGGCGTGCCCGCGGCTCACGGGGCGCCACGGTAGCTGTAGTGATTGTGGTCGGGGTCGCTCAGGGTGAGGGGCAGGCTGGGCTTGCGCTCGGGGTCCTTCTCCTCGCACTGCCGCGGGGGACGCTGCTTGAAGAAGTCAGAGACGTAGCGGACCTGGAAGAGACCAGCAGGGAGGTTTGGGGATCCCTCGGCCGGCGGGAAGCCCGGCGAGCAGGGGGTTGCACAGGGGACACTCACGATGAGGACGGCAATGAGAGCCCCTTGGAGCAGCCCCACCAGCACGTCGCTCCAGTGGTGTTTGTAGTCAGACACCCTGGTGTAGCCCACGTAGATGGCGAAGGTGATGAGGAAGAACTGGATGGTGGGACGAAGCAGCCGGGCCCACTTTCCCACCAGCCGGGCTTGCACGTAGAGCTGGGCAGTAAAGAGGGGAGCAATCACCCAGAGCACGGGGCACCAACCAGCCTGATGAGGGGATGCTCGGGGTGTGGGGGGCTTGCTGCCTTCCTGTGGCACAGCACTTACCGCCAAGAACATCATGCAGTACATCCCGAAGGAGGAGTGTCCTGAGTAGAAAGACAGCCTGTGGGGCAAAAGGGATGGGTCAGGCCATGAGAATGAGCCCCTTGCTGGCCCCCACAAGTCCCTACCCACTCCACGGCCTCTGCCTTGTGGCAGGAGAGCATCAATACCCATCTGGGGCTGCCACTGGGAGCCCTGTGCTGCTTGGCAGGTGGAAGGGACACGTCCTCTGGCCCCACAGCTCACCTGGACTCGGTGATGTTCCTGCTCTCTCCCTGGCAGACATTCTCCAGCTGCACATAGATGGAGCAGTTCACCTTGGACCAGTCAGGATTGCAGACAGCCAGGAAGTTTGGCCGGAGACGGCCGATCATGTATTTGGCCAGGTCAGTCAGGGACTGGCTGATGGCACCCCCAAAGAGAAAGGTCCCCACCACCTTGTAGAGGGCAGCCAGGTAGTTGTTGAACTCTGATTTGGAGTAGAGGCGCTCAGTGTAGACCAGGTATGCCTCCCCTGATGAGATCTGCAGAGACCAGGGGACAAGGGGTGAGGGTTAGGGACTACTGAGCAGCTCCCCAGAACCAGGGCTGCAGGATGCTCTGGCTCTTGGCTCTGTGGCTCCCTGGCATCTGCCTGCCACAGGAGCATCCAGGCCTGTCCCTGCAGGGAACCAGCCCCACAGGACATGGGACTCTCCACCCCAGTGAGAGCTCCTGACCCCTGGCAGAGCAGGGCTCAAGCTGAGAGTCCTGTTGTCCTGCCAGGGCTCTGGAGGTGGCTGTGCTGGGCCCCAGCTTCCAGATACCACACATCAGGATGTCCCTGCCCTGGAGGGAAGGAGGTGACACATCCTTACAATGACAACAGTGCAGGTGATGGTGACCCCAGCCATGAGACCGTGGGTGATGGTGTCTGCCTTGTAGGGGTAGCGGATGGAGTCATCGCTGCAGTAGAAGCCTCGCTTGTATGGGGAGTTCACCAGCGTGAGGATGATGAAGGGCAGAGATGCTGCAAGGCAGACAGAGGTGAGGACTGAGGACACAAGCCAGCAGGCTCCACACTGGCACGCAGCACCACACAGTCTCTCGATGCTGGGGACAGATCCCCTCCAGGGATGAAATCCTGAGCCACCTGTACCCTGGGCAGGAGGACTTGAACCCCTCAGTGTACTGGCCCCAACACTGATAGGGCCCTATCAGAGCTTGCAGATGCCTGTGGCGCCCAGATACCACATGAGACAGCCACAACTGGGCACCCACAGAGCCCCCACAGCAGCCCCACTCCTCCCCCGGCACAACAGTGGCAGGGCCCGATCTTGTTTGTGCCTTCTCCTCCTGCTCCCCAGAGTCTGTCGGCCTAGGAGGGCAGACCTCATTAAAATTAATGAGCACGGGCATCCTGCAAACCTGTTTTGCAGCAGCAAAGGGCCCCCAGATGGTCCCAGCAGAAACCACAGCAGCTCCAGGAGATACTGGGCGATGCTGGTGAGTGAGATCCAGCCCAGGCACAATGGGACTCCAATGCACTTGGCTTGTCCCCCTCATGCTCCCACAGCCCTTGCTCCTGCCAGCCTCTTCTCTCGGCTCTGGAGAGATGTTGTGCTGGCTGGATGAGTCTGGGAAAGGCTTTTCCACCCAGCGTGCCGCAACCCTGGGCATGGACGGCTGAGAGCTCACCGGGGAAGGAACCACCCCCGAGACCCAGAGGAGTTTGTGAGTCCCTGCCCCTCGCTGGAAGGGGATTCCCTGCCTCATCCATGCCCAGGAACACCCAAGGACAAGCCGGGCGCCCCCACCACGGGGGTCCCAGGGTGCTCCCTGGAGGATGCGGCCCCCCAGCCCCGCAGGGCACCTAAGGCCGGGCTGCTCTCCCAGTTCCGCCTTTCCCGGTGGTTTCCGCCTCTCCTTGTTCCTCCGTCTCCCGGGAACCCGCACCTTTGTCCCTGCCCGCCTCCCCTCCCCGCTCCCGCCCCGGGGGTCCCGCCGCGTCCCGCACTGGCCGGGCGTGCGGGGATCCCGGCGATGCCGCACCGGGGGCTGCCCCGCCGCGCTGCCGGGAACCAGCGCCGCTCCCTCCCCGCACACCTCAAGACGTCCATTTTCAGCTCAAATTAGACACCAGTTTTCCTCCTGGATAATTTCACCCTCCAAAAAAAGCTCCCCTAAAAATATAAAGCACCGGCCCACGGGAGGGAAACACGCCCCGAGCAGCACCGGGTCCCGGCCCCCCCCGAGCCCTGGGGCCCGCAGCCCGGGAAGCTCCGGCCGCGATCCCGGTCGGGGCCTTTATTTTTAGTCCGTCTTAATTCGGTGTTTCCCCGCAGCTTTAGAAACGAGCATTTGCCCGCACCGGGGGAGGGGGGTCCTGGAAGGGGCCCCACAAACCCACCCGTGCGGGGCTGAGGAGCCCTGGCCCCGCTCGGTCCGCCCGGGCTCGGCGACGGGCAGGCGGCCAGGGCGGCGGCGGAGGAAGCGTCCCGGTACCGCCCGAGAACCGAGACCCCACCGCAGCCTCCCGTCCCGGGACACACCGCGGGCCCCACCGTGGGCACATCCCCGGGGCGCTGTGGGTCCCCCCCGGGGAGGGCGCTCGGCCAAAGGGGCGGCCCCGGGAACCGGGACCCCCGACGGAGCCCCGGTAGCGCTGGGAGCAAGAGCCAGCGCCCGCTCGGCTCCCGGTGGAGCCCCGGAGCCCCGGGACCGGACCGGACCGGGCAGGTGCCCCCCGCGCTGTCCCCGGACCGGCGGCACCGCCCGCGGGTCGGAGCGGGCAGAGGCGCGGTGAGACCCCCGGGACCCCCGTACCTCCCCCGGACGCAGCCCCAGCCCCTGCCCCGGGACGCGGTGCCGCTCCGGAGCCGCCCGCACCGGGGTGGGTACCGGTACCGAGTCCTCACCGACCGCCAGGCAGAGCACGTCGAGCGCCACGAAGACCTTCCTGCGCTCCATCCCGCAGCCGGTGCGGCCCCGCGGCCCGGCCCCGCGCCTCACATGGCCCGGAACGACGCGGGCTCGGCCGGGAGGTAAAGTCCGGGCAGGCGGGGCGGGGCGGGGCGGCCGTCGGTGCCCCCGCCGGGGGCCGGGGCCGGGGCCGGGGCCGGGGCGGGGCGGGAGCGGCGGGGCCGG
>JAWWEE010000075.1:2407408-2425267 GCA_035221455.1 Xenops minutus | reverse complement strand
AGCGGCGGGGCCGGGGCCGGGGCAGGTGCGGGGCGCGGTGGGATCTCCTGTGGACCCAGAGTCTCCTCGCCCCCCGCCGCTTCCTCGGTCCCCGCTCCGGTGTCCTGAGCTCCGGCCCTCCCGAGCCCCCCGGTGCCCGCCCCGTCTGCGCGGTCCGCCCGCCTTGGCTCGGCCGCCTCCCGTCGCTCCGCCAAGGGGAAAGGGGAGAAGGGAGGCGGAGAGGCCACTCTGGGAGCCGCCTGTGCCCCACCCGCCTCGGGCCTGTGTCCCGAGGGAAAGAAAAGGTGGGGGGGGAAAGGAAAATCCAGGAATGGAAGAATGTGGCCCCGGAAAGGCGCTGGCTCCTCCGGTGCGGGCGGCGGGGGCTGGTGCAGAGCAGAGCTGGGGCTGGCTCGGTGTCAAGGCCGGTTGTGGAGGGGAAGGAGGGGTTCCCAGGAGCCTGGGGACGCAGCGGAGAGCCCGGTGGGAGCACACGGGACGAGACGGGAGCTGTGATTGACCCGCTGAGATGTGGGGCCGTATTTCCTGAGCCTCACACAGCTCAGGGGCAGGACAGGCTCCCGGTGCTGCCCACTGGGGCTGGGAACGTGCTGAGCCTCTGGAATCCTGCGGGGGGACAGGAGTGAAGGTTGGAGCAACGAGTCCCACAGCAATTCCCTGGTGGGAGCAGGGACAGCGGAATATTGGCTATTCCAGGCCCGATGCCTGGTTAGGAATGGAAGGAAACGCCAATAACACAGAAACCCCCCAAATGAGAGCTGCGAGGCTGGGTGATTGATTGGTGTGAGCGGCCTGTGGAGAATGTCAAGGCTGTTTGTGAGAAGACGGCAGAGCTGGAGACGCTCTCGGGCTGCCCTGGGGGTTGAGGAGAGGGGTAGAGCCACGGGCCAGCTTTTCCCTGCTCCGATCCACCCTGATGTGCCCCGGTGCCACTCAGCCCTGCCCGTCAGTGCCCTGGGGGCCCTGGCACAGCACCGAGGCAGGACTTGCCCCACTCTTGCTGCCTGCAGACCCCAACCAAGCAGGCGAGAGCCCCGAGGCAGGAGAGCTGAGGGGATGCTGCAGGACAGGAGGGTGGCTGCAGCCCGTGGGACTGTGCCATGGAAGGGATGTGGGCATTGACACAGTCTGTCTCACCGCTGGTAAATCCCCCCCTCTCTTCTCATCGCAGCAGCCGTGGGAGGGCTCCTCCCTCGTGGCTGCCGCGCGTGGGCTCCGGGCTGGGCCGCCGTGGGAGCACAGATGGGGCAGTGGGGGGCTCCGAGGGCAGGGCACGGTCCCACTCTGCGGGCACGCAGCGGGCAGGGGGAAGCCCGACACGGCAGCTGCGGGACTTTGCCCCACGCGGGACCGTGGCAGCCGGGCGGTGCCGGGAACCTCCCGGGAACGGCCCAGCCCGGCACTCGGGGGTGGCAAAGCGGGGAACCCGGAGGGGTTGGGGGGTCCCGGCTGCCCCGGCTGCGGGTACCGGGGGGCGCGGGAGGGTCCGCGGGTGCGGGGCTCTGGCTCCCTCTGCCGCCCGAGCTCCACGGCTGCAGAGCCCACCCGGGACCCTCCCCCGGGACCTGCAGAGCCCACCCGGGACCCTCCCCCGGGACCTGCAGAGCCCGCCCGGGACTCTCCCCGGGGACCTGCAGGGGCTGCAGAGGCAGCCCAGGATCCCCCCCGGGACCTGTGGGGGCTGCAGAGCCCGCCCGGGACCCTCCCCCGGGATCTGTGGGGGCTGCAGTCCCGGGGGCTGCGGCCCTGCTGCTCTCACACCCTCGGAAACATCGCTTGGGTCACACGGGGATGAAAGGGGCATTTTGTCTCAGAGGATGTAACGGGGTGCTTCAAGCACACCCATCCTTCCCGCTGCTCCTCGGGGCCTCAAAGAAAGGGGGGAACCCGCTCCAGTCCCTCTGTGCCCACCCTCGTTCCCACCTCTGCAGGGGAGAGCCAGGGGGCTGCATGGCCAGAGCCCACTGAGGGCCCAGGACAGAAGGCAGAGCCAGGCACAAGAGGGAGAAGAGAATTGATGGAGTTTTAGATGGAACAGAGGGGCTTTGTGGCAGGGAAACACAATGCAGGAACATCTGTCTCAACCCCAGGATGCTTTTTCTGGCTGAAGTGGTGAGACATGGATGGACCCGTCTCCCACTGCCACAGGCTGGCAGGGGTTCAGAGGACTCAGGGCACCTCTAAGAGCAACAAATAGCTCCCTCCACCCACAGCACCAGGAGGGAGAACTCAGCCAGGGATGCTGGGCATCCTCCCGGGCTGGGATGGCACCCCTGGCACAGGGCATCCCGCCCTGCCTGCGGAGCTGGAGAGGGTCAGACAGCAGAGGTGGGGATGCCTTTTCTTGCATCAGTCATCATGACACACAGGACTGTTGCTTCTTGGTCTCCAAAAAGAAGACAGGCTTCTTACTCACTTTCAAATTAGGTTTTTAATTAAATAAATAACGGCGAGGGGTCTTCAAGGCAGTGTCACTTCACAGTGTAGGGCTGGGGGGCAAGGGAGAAGAGTCCAGCACTGGGAGCGGCTCAAAGTGAATGTGCTTTGTAAGAAGGAAAAAGAAAACCCCAACAAAAAACCAAAACCAAACCTCCTCCCCAAGTGACTCCCCCTTCCCTGTCCCAGCCTTTTCCACCCCTCTCCCTCAAAGTTATGTGGAAAAAGCCCACACTCATGTTGAAAGACCCCATGCAAATCTGTAAACAACACTGAAGGACATAAAGAGATTTCTGCCTTCCCCAGCTCCTGTCTCCTTTCATTAGGGCTTGAAACAAACCAAAAGAAAATATGGTTTTAGGAAAACTAAGAATGTTCTCAGCTGATGGAGGAGATGTCAAGGCCTGGCCCTCCCTGGGAGGGCTGCCCATGCTCTCACCCTGTTTCTTCTTCTCCCTTCAGCCAAGGAGCTTCCTCTCTTCCCCAGAAAAGGGGAATCACAGCCTGGGCAGTTCCACTACAGAGGGGGCACTGGGAGCAGCTGGAGGGAAGGACTTTGCTGACCACATCTGGCTGACAAAATGATGCCAGGTGAAGACAGCTGCTTGTGCCTGGGGCTCAGCACCTCCCAGCAGAGTGCTGGGGACCAAAGCAAACCCCTGCTAATGCACACAAAACAGATCTGGGGGTTAGGAGATGAGACAAGGCCTAATCCTGCCATCCTGTGAGGCTGCTTGACCCTGTCTCCGTGCTCCAGCTGCAGGGCTGAGCACAACTTCCCAGGGCTGGGTAAAAGGAGAATGTAGGCTTGTAGGGTTAGGTACTTGCCAAATCCACTGGCAGCAGAGCCAAGTGCACTATCACAGCCCCAAGGCCTCTCCCAAAGCAAACACAAAAACCTCAACCCAAGCCCCCTCCCAGCTGCAGAACACAGCTGGAGGAAGGGACGGTCTGCACCACAGCCTTGCCCAGCAGGTGAGCAGAGAGCAAGAGGGGGAATGAGAACACACTGGACTTAAGCCACTGGCAAACCCCAGAGCTGGAGCCCATCTGGGAAGCAAAGCAGCTCTGGACCCCAGCACACCCACAGACAGGCCCCTGTGGCTCTGCGTGGCAGGCAGCACCTCCTCACCACGTGGGGCCACCTGTCACCTCCCTGAGCATGGCAGTAAAGACACACTTTCCCCCTGGAAAACAGAGCTTGTTCAGTGATGCAGGGAGGGGCAGGGATGCCTGGGGATGGTGTGCTCCCCTGCCTGGGACTGCACTGGCACCAGTGTCCCAGGCTTCGCATCCTGGGAGCTAAGCACCCTCCTCCCTCTGCTGACAAATTGTTGGAACAAACCGGGAAGTTAGAGAAGTTTTCATCTGCGTTTTACCCCCTTGTACTGTGAGTAGGTGAGGATCAGGTCATTCCCTGCCAGCAGCAGAAGTGGCACTGTGCACTGGGCCACCCTCACTCTGTGGCTCTAGAAACTCACATTACTGCCCATGTAAGTTCTCCTTGGCCCAGCAACACATGGAAAGGTGAGAAGGACTCAAGTGCACACAATGCTGCTGCACCACACAGCACCTCTTTCCAAGACCTGACTCTTCAGCCCAAGGGCTGGACCAGGCCACGACCCACCTGCAGCTGGTGGAGAGTGGGCACCAGGAACACCAATCTGCCTGAGACTGGAAGCAGCAGTGTTCCTGCCTGTCATGATCCATGGCTGTTGGGAGAAGACCGGAGTGAGTGACTCCTACTGCAACACACTGCCTGTGGGAGAAGGGCCAAGATTCTTCAGCTTCCCCTGGCATCACCATGCCTGCCTCTGCAGCAAACTGCCCTGCAGACCTCCCAAGCTCTCGGACTCCTCGACTGCATCCTCAACGTGACAGACACAGACCTGTTCTCAAGCATCTCTGCCCTCAGACTGTCCCACTGGGGCCAAGGGGCACTTAACCTGTCCCAAGGCAGGGACTCTCCGAGCAGCCTGGCATCACCTGGGGTGACACATGGTCAACAGAAGAGGGGTGATGGACCTCGCCCCTCAGAAAAGCCAGCCACCACTTTGCACAATTGTGTCAGGATACACTGGAGCAGAAAGGTGTTTGGTTTCACTGTAGCCTTGGATCAAGGAGGATGGAAAGACGGATTCTGACCAACAGCTCCAAACTGTCCCTATAGGACAGTGGAAGTTCCAGGATTTCACTCAGTCAGGTCAAAGTCCTTGCTGGGTCTGTGACAAATTTGTGACTGGAGACTCTCACTGTGACAGAGGCTCTGACCGAGCCACAGGTGCTGGGCAAGCCTGATGAGCAGTCAGGAAACTATTTACATCTCCGATGCCAATGAGACCAAAATCTGTGACCGATAAGGACACTTGCGCAGGGGCCACCACTGCCTCTGGGTCTCTGTCCAAATCCACAGGGCCAGCAATTAAAGGCAACCCCTCATTAATGTCTGCAGGGAGAGTGAAGTCCATAGTTATCGTCTCACCAGAGCTCTGCAACGTCTCCTGCTTCTCTGCCAGTCCTGGTCCCGCCTGTGGCAAAGCAAAGAGCTCTGGCTCGGAGGGGGGGACAGTGTGTCGTTGGCAGGACGCTGAGACGGCGCCTGAGGGCGGCTCCTCTGTGGGGTCAAAAGAGCAATTGGTCTCCGAGGGGGTGCTGCACTCGTAGCCCTGCCCCGACTCGCTGATGCTGCCCAGGCTGCAGGCCGTGCTCTCCACGCTCAGGGGCTCTGTGCACACAGCAGGGCAGGGAGAGAGGGGGACACAGCGAGGGAAAGAAAGCTGCAGTGAGTCCGGGACACACAAACACCCAGGTCAACCCCACCTAATCACAACAGCATTTGTTTGATGGCACAAATGCTTCTTTATTATAGCAACCAAGATCCGTGCCAGCATGTACCGAAGAAAGGCAAGATGCCGACAGCAGATGGAAGGCCATCAGTGTTTCTATGGAAATTGAAGGAAACCTCACAGACACATTCCAAGATAAGCCAAATCCTAAATCCTATCCCCTCGTGCCAACAACTCCTGGGAGCTGCCCACACAACGCCTTCATATGCGGTAGGACAGTGAGGGAATGAACCCATGTTGGGTTCTGTGTGAGTCTTCTCACAGCCAGCTCTGTCTGAAAGCAGCTTGCACCTACAACCCGACTTCTGGGGCCTTAACCCAGTCTCTGGAGGAGCTGCCTGTGTCAGTGCACTGCAAACACCTTGTTCAGGTGCCCAAAGATAGTGCATAACTAAGATCTAGGCCACCTCTCTGAGCCCAACACAGGAACAACTGTTTTATAGTCATCACTGGTCAATATAGAGACAGACAAGACTCTTCAGCTCCCATCAAAACCAGCAAAGAGCTGGTATTTAACAAAGGGCACAGTGAGAACACCAGTAAGGTGCAGGGAGGAGAGCAACAGCAGGATAATGGGAAAGGTAAAGGAGGATCTGTGCTACTGAGTGTGGGAATTGAGTGATCCCCATGGCAGACAGAAGAAAAGGAAGTTACCTGTACTCTCTATTGCTATCTGGTCTTGACCAAAGTGAGCATTCAGGCAGCCAGTTGCAGAGGGAATTGGTGGGGAGCTCCGAGAACGACTGGTGTTTTCTACTTCAACCCCATCCAGGTCATTGTCAGTGAAATCCCTGTGGGGAAAGAGAGAGCCTTGCCACCACTTGCTAAAGAGAGAGATGCAGGCAGGAAAAAGGGTGACTACGATTAAAACCCATCAACAAATAAAGCAATGGGACTATAGACACGTCACTAGAATGAATGTCCATCCCTCCTTGATCTGCAGAACCCAGTTTAGACTTTGCCCTGAGGAGGTGATGTCAGCATGGCCAAGACCAGCCCATGATAAATCAGAATGGGCTCTTCCTAAAGAGCTCTGCTCCCAGTTTGGTGAGCCTCAGCTCCTTCCAAAGGGAAATACATGGTAAAATGCCCAGAAACACCCAGCTTCATGGAATGACTGCAGTGGGTGCTTAGTGTGTCAGCAAAGAGCAAGTGATGAGAATGTATTTTCCTACCCTGGGAGGATTTAAGATTTCAAGTATTTTTCTCTCTTGAATCAGAATTTAAAAAAAAATCTAAGACTTCATCTAATGTTTTTAATTGATTCAGCTTCAATATTTCATTTTGACCTTTTAAGACATTTCAGTTTCAACCTTTTTGAAAAGATGTATTTTGAAAAGTATCTTCAGTAATTAGCATACATTTCAAAGGTAAGAATTGTCTCAAAGGGTGGCAGCAGGGAAATTAATTCAGGTTCCAAACCACTAGAAATAGTGTATTTTTGAATTTAAAAAGCTCCCTTTCCAAAACCTCATCAAACTGACTTCTTTCCCTGAAATCAACTCTGAAACCCTGACCCCAGCCTTAACTTTGGTGGATGCCTTTGTCTGAAACAGAACTATTTTTAACACAAGAAAGTCCACATCCAGGCAAACAGTTCTTTATCTTCCCTCCCCACACCGAAAGTGTTTGTATTCTGAGAACATCCCGTGCATCCCTCCATCCTCCCACCCAAGAAACCTTCTGGAGAAGGCAGTGCAGCCTATTAAGCAGAGTTGCTTTGCAGCAGGAACCTTCACAGGGAGGTTAATATTACTAATTTTAGTGTGAGAATATTCCACGCACGTGGCTCCAGGGTGGAGGACGTACTTCTTCCTTCCTAAACGAGTCTGCTGAGTGAAGTAGTCATAGCGCTCTGATTTCTTCCACATGTAATAATACTCCACACACTCGCCCACCGACCGGGTGCGGACCTGAGGAGAAACATCCCAGTCAGAACACCACGCATCGAGGTGCATCTCATGGAGCAAGGGCTATTTTCCCATTTAACCAGCACGGAAAGTTAAGTGCATTACAGTAATTTATATTGCTATGGACACATCTATGCTGCAGAACAGAAGCACGTACTGAGATTTCCGAGGTGGCGACCGGCCAGAGAAAGAACTCCCCACAGTGCACAGCTGTTCTCACAGAGACCCGTGTGGGCCAGACATGTACACTCGTGCAGGACTTTCCTGCACTTCCAGCAGCAGCACACTTAGCAGAGAGAGCAAACCTGCAACCATTTTCACTGGCCAGCATCAACATGCCCACAATTAACCAGTGGTAGAACTGGACTCTCTGGTTCTGCCAACTCCCAGCACAGCAGCATGTCCCGTGGCCCAGCTCTCCCTACAACAGCATCTGCCATTCTAGAGGACCCCAGGGGACTTTACAAAACATCCACATGCTCAACTCACTCATTCACAGAAGTACTGCAAGGGCTGAGAGTTTGGAAAGAACTTTTGAGACTCCAGAAAGGGCTAATCAGTAATTAACTGACATCACTCATGCAGGTCAGTGGTGTTTGTGACTTCTCCCACCTGGAAAATAAGGCAGAGCAGGGCAGTGAACAGCCCATCACCTGCTGGCATGAGTCAACACAAAGCCTGGGATCGGAACTCGGCAATCCTGAACTCCCTGCGTGAGCCGAGGCCCAAAGCACACCTCTGGTGCCAAAGCACCTGCCTCCTTCCCCTGCTCTCAGCAGGCCCTGGGGGGAGCAGCCTTACCTTGTTTGCTTGGATAAGGTGGAAGTTTTTCCCGTGGACCCTAAAGCCATGCTCAAAATTTCTACATTCCTCCTCGCTCCAGGCACAGAGCTCATCTATAGCAGAAAGAAAGAGGAATTGGGGATGTACGGAATCTAGAAAGAGTTGCAAGTGCATTGATGTTTGGGGAAGAACCCACATAAGGGTGGTTCTCACCTCTGATAACCTTCACATTGAACCGTAACCTCCGCAGTGCCTCTTCTGCATTGAAGTTGCATTTCACCAGCTCATATAAAGCCTAGGAAACAGAAGGAGATCACTCACAGCACATACCTGAGCAACACACCACAGACTAACCTGCTCATGACTCACATTTGTCTCATTAACCTTATATTTCCCAGGGGCCACCTTGCTGCTACCCCCTGCTTGACCATCAGCAGAGATTATCCCATTTTTTAAAGCACTGGATTATGAACCCTGGTACTGGACAGACTCAGCTCTGCAGATTACAAGTGTGCCTCTGTGTTCCTGGAGACTCACTGCCAGAATCTAACCTGGCTTAGAGGAAACACAGCTGCTCTGATATGGAGGAGCTGCTGGCTTTTCCAGCCTTCCCAATGGGAGGGTGACTGGCCTCCTCAGACCACAGCTAGGCAACACACCCTCACTTATCTGTGAGGCAGGAGCAGGGAATCACTGGAATTAGACCTCATTCTGACCTCTGTAGGGAACGTGGCACTGTCAGGCAAGCACCACTTGAGTCTGCATGAGCTGCAGGAGCCCCCAAACCTGCTCGTTGTCCTTCACCACCTCTCCCTCTGGCAGGCTGCTGCCGGACAGCTCGTCCCACTGCCGCTTCACAGCGCGGTACAGGAACTCTTCCACCTCTCTCTCAGGGAGGATGTTTGGGTCCCAAAGCAGCTGATCTTCATTCTCATAGGCTAACAGAAAAAGCACTGAAATAAGATAATCAAACAGAGAATTCTGCTGCTTTTGAGAAACAGTCTACATGGACATGCATGGGGGAGACAGAAGAGGGAGAAAACTTTTGCTTGCTACTCCAACCCAGCACTAGAGATGACAACCATCTCTTAAGGCACTGCATTTTCCCTCCTTGATTTTGGAGGCAGATAAACTTTTATACCCCTTTTAGGGCCCTTGGAACAGGTTCATCTCGCTTCCATTGCTTCAGAAGGGTTGGCTGACAAAGTTTTTGTTACCGTATTCTCAAAGGTTGTTGTTGTGATTAATTAATCCTGGCAACTGAAGACCCGTTTAGCTTTCTTGTCCAGAAGCTCAAGAAGCTGGCACTCATACTGCACACACTATTGGGCATGTTCTGCAAATCAAGGCACCTCTGTCTACTCTGCAGACATCCCACCACAACAAAAACAGGTCAGCTCCAGGGAGCACTGAATGACAGTAACTCAGGCTACTTAAGGAAGATGTCAGAGAGAATGAATTAGAGTATCTCCAGAAGGGTATTCCATTTCTTTGGCTACAGCTGAGACCCCCCTCCTCCAAACCTGTCCCACCAACCCAGTTCTCACTGAGCTTCACTGCTTCTGTACCCATGTTCCCAGCCCTATTCAATCACGCTTCTTTAAGCCAGCTCAGATGTAGCTGTAAATTCAGGTGTCAGCACTGAGAGGCACCAAGTCTGAAGACACAGAGCAGGGCTGGTGATCCAGGGCCCATCAAATGCAGCCCTGCACCCAAACAAGGCACCAAGAGCAGGCTGCCTTACCTTTTTGCCTGTGCCTGTTCAAGCGGAGGATGGGAACAGTGGCCTGGTACTGGGGTCCAACCATGATCTCCTGAAATATCACCACAGAGACATGGGTAAATTGAAATGGAAAATGCTCCACGCAGGCTGTACTTTGTGATTTAGGGACTACACCACCATGAGGCCGATTTATTTACTGGTAGCCCCTGCTGTCACTACTATTTCTAGTGAACCCTGACTATTTTATAGGGTAACTAAGAAGATTTACTACCAACCAGATCATACTGTGGTGACCTTCAGCATTTACATAGTTTTAAAGATCTATGGCAAGCAGCTAAGGCTGGAGATAAAGCTTTTTAACACAAAATCTCTCCTGCAGCCTTCACAGACAGGATGAATTTGTAAGCCTGTTCCTCTCTTTAGCAAGATGGTTCCCTCTCAGTAAATCCTGCTGGGAATATTGCATAGCATTTCACCTTTATAGGGCTACAGGCTGCAGATTTAATTTACCAAGGCACAACAGATTTCCTGTATCTGAAGCAGAAAATAATTTCAAGATTGTGTTAAAACCCCCTCTTGTAGCCCACACCTGCCACTGCCATCCACAAAATGCAAGGCACCAAGCAACAAACTGGGGAAATATTACAGTGTTTTGGTGCCATGCTTTCTTCAGACTCAGAAGTACTGTATGAGCTCCCCTTTCCAATGCACTCAGGTCAGTTACCTTCTTACACTCGTTGGATGGGATGGAATCCACCTCTGAATCCTCAGCCATGGAGGAAGCACATGGAGATGAACAGGGCTCTTTGTCTTCATCAGCAAGGAAGTTGTTTGCTTTGTGGGAAAGGAAAAGATCTGTAGTTATGAATTTTTTTTTGCACTTGCTCTATGTTCCCCCTTTTTCCCTTCATTTTCTGCCCTAAAGTTCCTTTCAACATGGTCTGCAGTGACAACTTACCTGTACTTTTTCTCCCTTCACATAAAAGAATTTGCACATTTGCCACATGGGTGGTGATGGCCAACCTGGGGAGCTCAGACTCTTTCATTTTGCAGGACAGCAGAAAGAATAAGATCACTTCCTGCCCAATCCCTGTCATGTGCTTTGGCTTCCCACATGTTCCAACACTTAGGAACTGCCACAACGTATCACTCCTTTAATACTACTGAATTCATTCATTGTAGCCCTGTCAGATGAGATACTCATGTTTCAGACTGCAATTACAGCAGGTAGCAAAACAATTCCCACTTTCTCAGCATTCTGAGTTAAACTTAAGGACAATTCTCCCCCTCATCCCACTTCTCATCCACACTCTGTCCTGTCCTAACCAATGCCCAGTAATGCCACTGCCATGCAGGTTTATGGACAGCCCCCATAAGGAAAGTGGAAAATCTGCTATTGGGAGACTGACAAAACAAAGAAAACCATCCTCACCCTCCCCTGCCCTTCCTGCACATCACATGTAAGTCAACACCAACCACTTAGGAACTATGACACATACAGCCAGGCTGGTTTGGAAATAAGTCCGACGCATCGTGGGACGTGACAGATGGAGTCAGGTCATCAGCTGAGGACTGTGTCTCCTCCTCTTCTTCCCCTGAAAGCAAATCCTTCGCTATTTGTTCCTTTTAACAACAACAAGAAAGTGAAAAATATTTTTAAATTAAAAAAAATACATGAGGAGGAGCGAGGCCTAGAGTAAAGCATTTCTGGCCAAGAGTGGCCCATCCACAGATCTCCTCACCCTCCCACAGCTTGTCCAAAGACAGATTCTCTGTCACACTCCCCACCACACCCACATTATTTTCCTTAGAAGCACTTTTACAAGTGTCATGAAGTCTGGCTTCCTATGGAAGCCAAAGAGGATGAGCAAGTAGCCCTTTCTGTAGAGCTCCACTCACAGCAAATACCTCAAAGATTCTGAAAAGAATAAAAAAGAAAAAAAGGCACTTTCTATAGACTTTATCTAGAACAGAAGGAGCCATGGTTTCATCTGGGAAATTACAAACCTTCCCTGGCTCTCCACAGACCCACAGCAATGTGCAAAGACTTGTAACCCAAGTTCCATAAAGAGTTTTTACAGAGTTCTTTCTAAAACATATATTCTTTCCCCCTTCTCTAAATGCTTCACACTCATGTCTCTGCAACTGGTGTTCCTCACTGGGACACCAGAACTAAGCAGGCCCCTTCCCCTGGCATTGGTCAAACCCCTTTGAAAAGAGCTCCTTGACACTTTGAGCTCCAGCACAACACAGAAACCTGCAGCAGACACCCAGGCAAACAGCTGCTCTCACCTTATCCAGAGTCATGTCAGGGAGGTTTGGAGAGATGTCATTGCTCTCGCTGTCCTGCTCCGAGATGGGGTCAGATGCCTCATAGCCATACAGTGCAAGCAGCTCCTCAAATGGCATTTCACTGCTCTGAGCAAGAGGAGGACAAAGCTGCATCAGGAATAGAACAACCACAAGAGTACACCACCAGCTGTATGAACATGGACACGCAGAGGGAGGCAGGGCAGCCTCAGGTCACAAAGAAGGAGGCAGGGTTTGTCAGGACCCACCCAAACCTCTTCCTCTCAAAGGCAGGGAAAAGCCAGGACCCTTCTTCCCAAAGCAGTACAGTCTAGGGCATTTTTAAAATACATCTATCCTTTATATTAGATTTCAAGCTGGTGAAAAGGTGCCAGGCTGCACACCTGTAATTAACCAGAGGAAGGGAGGGAGCAAATCCCTGTATTATTCTTGTGCCTGGCCTGAAGAGACACTCCCTGTCACCAAGAACACGGTTTGTGTTCCACTGAGGTCTCCATGGGATCACCCACAGCAGCACCAAATCAGCTCATCTTTGTAGCTCCTCCACTGTGAAACACTGACCATAGCCCCTTCAGCAAGGTGAGCCAGAGTGGCTACTTGGCAGAGGAAGGCTCCAAAACTCACTGTTGTCATGTGTTCTCAAAGCCATTCCTTCTTATCCAAATGTAAACCTGATTTGTTGGGTCACCTGAGCCCAGTGTGCTGCCAGCTGAGCAAGTCAGGGCTTCTCACCAAGGTCTTTGCTACCAGTACTGTAAAAGCAAGCAAGCAAATCCAGCAAGTAATTTCCCTTCCCCTGCTGCCTTTACCTGAGAGGCACTGAAACTCTTCTCCAGCTCTTCTAAAGATTTCTGCTTCTCCTGGGTATCATCTTCCTCCCTTTCTTCCCGTACACCATAGTTCTGCGAAAGGATCTCTGCCAGGTTCAGTCGATGATCAGCTGAGCCCATTGACACAACTGCAGGGATCAGAAGAAGTTGGATACTAGCACCATCACAGACCAACTCCTGAGATGCAACAAAGCCAGGGATGATCCCTTCTTGTGTGTGTGCAGACACGATAAGCTAAGGGAAGAGATTAGGCAGAATGGAGTGAGTGGGACAGGGAACACAACTGGCAGCAGTCACTCTGTCAGCACAAAGCTTGGTGCTCTGCACGTTCATGTCCCACAGCTGACTGAAAGCTGAATCTGAAGGTTTTCTGAATATTTGTGTGTCTCTCCTGACTGGATTCACTGGTGTCACAACAGGTGAGCATGCACTGCAGCCTTTCCTTTATTCAAGAATGGGCAAATAGACACCTGTAGGAGCTTTGGCACCTCTAAGCCTTTCCTTCTGTGTCAAATGGCAGGAAAACCAACCAGCTGGCTCAGGAGGTGTTGGAAAGAGAAGGGAATAGACAGGCTGATCACAGCAACTTTGTTTCCTCTGGAAACCAGACCAACAAACAGAGGCATCTTTGACCTGAGGTACCTGCTGCGCTCTGAAGGGCGGGCTCTCCAGGACATAGGCTGCGGGCGGGGTATGGGACCACCCTCGGGCTCTGCCGGCCAACCGAGGCCTTCAGGGAAAGAGAGAAACACAACTGAGAGAGCTCTTCTTAAAAATGCAACACCCCTCCATCCACATAACCCCACCAGCAAATGCAATTCATTTGAGTTCAAAGCAGAAGTTACCCAAAACCCCACGGAACAGCACTAAGAACTGTGCTAACAGAGCTCATCAGGTGTATTGAACAGCTCTTCCCAGCCTCCTCTCCACTGGACTCCTCACCTTCCCCTCAGCCTCTGACTCCATGTGGATGTGTTTCCATTTCATCTATTTTACCTTCAGCACTTCACTTATTACTTATACTCCCATCAGTTTAAGACCTGACCTTCATGGGTTACCTCTCCCCTTAAATGAAGGACCTGGACTCTCAGGTGCTATTCTAAACACACGCATTGTGTCTGAGCACAGCATTTTGAGGGACTGACCCTTTAGAGAGGCATGTGGAAGCAGCCAGCTACAACATGTTGGCTTCCCCCTAATGCCTCACTGCACCCAAATCAAGGGTGTGAGCAAAGCAACAGAGCTGAGCAGGCAGTGAAGGTGTCTGGTACAGGCGAGGTGGGAGAGGCTGAGCCAGGCAGACACCACCAACAGGCACCTGCAGTGGGGCATCCAGTGCTCAGTCATAAGTTCAAGGCAGCAGCCTGGGCTGAGGCCTGGAAAACGACCCAGAACATCTGCTGCTCCTCGGGCTGCTGTGCATGGAAATGCTGTTCACCAAGTTCAGCCGAGGCAGGGAGCAAGCAGGTAAATAAACAAAGTTTTTGTGTGACTGAGAGCACCCCACTGTGGAAGAAAATCCCAGTGTCAGTCCCCCAGTAACCAATGACATCTCTGTATGATTCTCAGCCATTAACAATCTCAGCACCATCACTCCTCACTCATTCAGTGGGAGCTGGGACATCTACAACACTTCCACATGAGGTTCTTACAACTTCTTTAACAAGAAAACACAGTACAGCTTCATATGAAAATTTACCCTCTGGCAATAAAGCAAAGTATACATCAAAAAAGCCACAACAGAATGTTGGGTTCCCAGTTAGTGCCTTTAGCTATCAACACACAGACTGCAAATTCCATAACAGCAAAGATGCCTCCAGTCCATGTGGCGTGTACACTGCACTGGGATTTGCCATTCCCAAGAGCCTGATTAGTGCCAGCAAAATAACCCCCAAGGAGATCACTCTGGCTCCAAAGAGAGCCCAGAAACTGTGCACATGAAAAGGAGGAAGAGTTATGGGATGAGGAAAGAAGAAGGGGACAGAAAGGATTTGGACAGTCTCTATTTTGGGGATGGTCGCACTGGGAAATGTCTCTGTAACTTGGGAAAGTGTCCATGTGCCATTGCTGGGCTTTGCTGGGATGTGACCAAGTATCCCTCTTGGATAAATCCTTCTAAGCAAACAACCATGGTTTCATGGAAAGGGTGTGGGCTACCCTTACTCACTCTGGTCTTGGGCAACCTGCAGAACTCTCTTTGTTCAGACAGCGAGCTATAAATCCACGGCATTTCCTTGCCCAGGGATAACTAAGTGGCTGCACTCAAAGCCCTCTGAAGACAAGGACTGAAGCTGTTGGCATGGATGGGCTGGCTTGAAAAGGTGTCAAGAACACTTCAAGAATGATGGGGTTTCCTATTAATGACCAGGTGCTGAAATAAAGAGGAATGGGCACTACAACAGCATGACAATTCCATAACTAATCCCGAGTTTATTCCTCCGAAGCAGTAGCAGAGCACTAGAACAAGTGGGAATGCCATGAGCTGGAGTCACCACAGAATAACGAGCACTGCTGTGCTGGGGCTGAGAAAACAAGAAACAAGTGATAGACAAAGCAAGTGGCCCATTCCATGCCCAAATTTAAACACGTGTTAAACTGAACAACCCCTCAGGTTATTCACAAATCCAGAAGACCACGGAAACAAGAGTCAAAGGAATGGGAGAGGAAGGCACTTCTGGCTCAAAAATGTAATGACAGAAGGAATATTCTTGATTGCACTGATTGCTGATGCCCGAGGATGCAGAGTTACTTTGTCTGAAGGAGAGGTAGTTGCAGTCAGACACTTCAGATACAAGTATCACACAGGAAGCAGAAATGCAACAGCCTGACATGCACCAGAAACACGCTGAGGACCGTTCTGGGCCGGGGTGTCACTGTTCTTTCTGCTGGTGATCGATTTGATCACTGTGAAAGGTCGCAGCAGGGAACTCTGGTTGTTCTGACAGTGCACTGTGATGCTGCAAACTGCCTCCTACACCCATTTAATCTCGTGGGGCAAAAAAAGGGAAATGAAATTCCTTTAAATTACCATCCCCAGTACCACTTTCCTCCTGCTAGTTTATGGTGCTCAGGCATAAGAGTAACTTTCCTCTCAGAAGTTACACAGAGGCTGATCAAGTACTCTCATGTTTGTATTTCTGGATGACTCCTGCACTCCCTTCTTAGGTGTGGACTCAAGGTTTTGAGCACATGGAACAAAACTCAGTCATGATTTAGGAAACACAGGCTTGAGCTTTCTGCACTGACCAAGCCATCTTCCAGTGCGAGGCCAATTGTGTTTCCCAAGAGAAACCCTCCATGTTGAAACTACTCTCGAAAGAAAGTGAGGAAAAGAGAAGTTTCCCTTTGCAGGGTTACTCCTTAATAGCTAATGTGGTCTTCTGAGCCAGTCTAACAAGTATTTAAGACTCAGTGAGAAGCACTCTTGGTTCCTTTGCCTTGTCCACACTCCTTGACATGGGGCCATTTTCTACAAAGTCAAGCTGTAGCCAGAGGGAAGCATATTTGTCCTGCAAGTTATGCATCTGAAAGAGCAAAGAATGAAGAGATGATAGGACACAGAGGCCACCTCCTGCAGTGCTCAGGAAGACCAGGGCCCCAGTCACACCTGCACAATGTCACAGCAGAGACACTCCACAGCCAAACCTCACCAGCGAGGCAGCCACAGCTCCTGGATGTCCCCAGTACAGACCTGTGTGAGCCACAGCAGTGCAGGGCACCAGGGCAGCACTTCAGCCCAACAACGTGCCCAGGAAGCACTCTGGCACAAACAAATGCAGCAACTGTAGTGCTCCACCAAAGGCCAAACCGTGGTGGGTGGGTTGACAGGCCAGACAGCACCTTCCTCATGCAGAATGCCAGAATATCCTGGAAGTGAAGCCCTGCCCTCGGACAGATCCCAGACCCTGCCACAGAGCAGCCAGCTACCTCAGTGTCTTCCCAGAGCCCCTCTTCCATGTCGTGGTCACCATGAGGGTCTTGTAGTGGAAATGAAGTGCGGATGGGTCACAACCATTACAACAGGTCAGGGATATTTGAGGGACACTCGATAGGGAATGGCACCATCAGCTCTAAGTGTGGCAGAGCAATGGCACAAAACATCCCAGCACAAGGCACCAAGTGCCAACACGATGTGTCAACAGGGGAGGCACCTGGTGGTTCCCAACTGGCCCTCTCTGTGAGGTGATGAGAACCATCCTGGCCACCCAGACCACCCGTTCCCACCACCCTCCCCAGCTCTCCGCCTCTCCCACGGCCCCGACCTCCCTGATCTCCCACCCCCAGGCTCCTGGAGCCCCTCCCGCCAGGCCCACACCCCTGTCCGCGGCTCCAGCCGCCCCTCACCGCCGCCGGGCCCTGCTGGCCCACAGCCTGGGGGCCCCCTCTCCGCCCCCGCAGCCCCTTCAGGAGCCTCCCCGGGCCCCCTTTCCCTCTGGTCAGGCCGCAGGGCCCCCGCCCCGCTGTGGCTCGGCCCGTTTGTCCCGCCGGGTCCCGCCCAGCCGCCCCTTCCCCTTCCCTTCCCCGGCCCGGCCCGGCCCGGCCTGGCCCTCAGCCCGCCCCCGCCCCGCGGCCTCAGCGCCCCCCGGGCCCAGGGTCCCCGCCCCACGCCCCGCAGAGCCCCGGCGGCGGGCGGGGGCTGCCCGGGGCGGGGTGCGGGGGGTGTTGGTGCCCCCGGAGCCCCCGAGGCCCCCGGTGCCCCATCCCGGCCGCGGCCGAGCCCCGGGCCCCGGGCCGCGCTCACCTCCGCCATGGCCGAGCGCGAGCGGCAGGGGGCGCGGGCCCCGGATGCGGCCGCGGCCGCTCATTGGCTGCGGGGCCCCGGGGGGGCGGGGCCAGCCCCGATGGGGATGGGGATGGGGATGGGGGGAGAGGGGAGACCCGAACTACGAGGGTTCGAGTCCCGATGGGGTCGGGACTGGGGTGTGAGGGGGGACGGGGGTCGGGAATGGGATTTGGGGGTGGGGTTTGGGGCGGGGGGTGTGAAGGGGGTCGGGAACGGGGTGTGAGGGGGGACGAGGGGT